>KE155764.1:324089-339310 GCA_000411075.1 Sisymbrium irio | reverse complement strand
AAAGTGATGTTTTTTTTTTTTTTTTCTTGTAATGATTCTGTTGCTGATAAATCACAGGAAAGCTGTGGAGTTTCTGGTGTAACAAAGAGGGTATGTGCGGATGAATCTTCTTCATTCATGTTTCTGTGACGAGAGTTATGAATTCCCAAGAAGAAGTAGAGCAATGGGAAGCTCTTGACCTTGGTGACTCTGAGCTCCCTTCTTTTCTACGTCCTTGCAAACGCAAGTCTCCACCAAGGTCTCTACAACCTACGACGCCACGCCTTAATCCAAAGGCTTGTTTTAACAGTAACACCGAGCACCACCGGACTCTTCGCCGCTGCTCATCGCCGCCGGACAGTTGTTCCCGCTCTTTCATTCCAGGACCTGCAGGAACTGTTCAAGTTGCAATCCGTAGGAAGATGAATAAGGATCCGAAATCGTTTGATGATCACGGAGAACCAATCCCAACTCAAGAGTTCATACGTAAAGCAGCGGAAGAGCTTGATTGGGAAGACAAAGATTTCTCTGAGGACCCTTGGCTCTCTGCTGTTGATTACATACGACGTGAAGGTAGATCCTTTCTCTAGAACTTGTCACTTGGTTTGTAAGTTTGTGATGCCGTACACTGTCATATCCCTGGTCTTTTTTAGAATTTTCGTTTTCAAAATTTGTTTGGCAGGTTTGTTGAGCAATGGTGGGAATGCTATTGGGACACCGTTGAGCGAGATTAAGAGTGTATGTTGCAGTTGGGGTAAGGTCGATCAGGTATGAGAAACCTACTCAAATTAGCAGTGCCCTCTAGTCCTTATATCAAGACCATACTCTTAGTTTCTGGTTATGAGTATATTCGAATTCTGCATCCTATATTAGTCTTATGGTGTTTGGTTGGTTAAGTCTCTGAGAAAGGCGGAGTATTCTTGAATAATGTCATCTCCCGATTTGTTACTATTTCAAGTTATCTGGATTTTGTGATATATTTATAATGCGTCACATGAATGCTTCTCTCTGCTACCAATAAAGTGAAAAGTTTAGTAGTGACATACTTGGTTTGTGGTTGGTCATATATATAGGTCGTGGCGATCGTCAAAACTTGCACTCCAAATGGTCTAGGTGATTTCATGGTGACTCTTAAGGTAAAAGTAAACATACCTGAAACTCTTATAACAATGTGAATGGTTTCCACTTTTTGCTTTTGTCACGCACCATTCAGATCTAATGTTATTCTTGTAGGATCCCACTGGAACAATCGATGCCAGCGTGCACAGGAAAGTTATCTCGGAGAGTGAGTTTGGAAGGGATATACGAGTTGGTGCAGTGGTGATACTTAACAAGGTTTGTTGTTTTTCTTTAAGGGGATAATAATTATTCACATGGTTTGAAGTTACCTACTTTGTTTCGCAGTTACTTTTGGTAAACCAATAGAGATGCACTGAGCTACAGTCCTTTGCAGATTGCAGTCTGCGCACCTTCACGGTCCTCACGCTATCTTAACATAACACTGAAGAACATCTCCAAGGTAGTTTTTCTTATGATACTAGGTCCACCTACTCATAGTCATTGGAGTCATTGGAATCAATGACGATTTTTTTAAATTTGAGAGTTTCATTTACAGGTTATCACAAAGGATACTCCTGTTTTACCAAAGGAGAGCGATTCTGAAGCAAGGGCCAAGAATCCTGTTCTAGTGAATGGTAGGAGATGATTTTTTCTATTGATTTTCTTTTCACAGTTTAATGGAGAAACTTTAACCTTAACTTGGTCTACTATTAGTCTGTCTAACAGAAATCGAGGAAGATTTGCGAAGGCGGCCCAAAGTGTTTCCTGTGGAGCAAGGAACTACTCAAGGAATCATGAACAGTCTCAGAAGAAACGGCAGAGAAGGCAGTGAAGCAACTACTGATGTAGAAATGGAAGAAATGAATCCAGCTGAGGAAATCAACCAGTTTCAAGTTGGAATGGAGAAGAGCCTCTTGGGGAAACATGATTCAATCAGCCAAACAGATATGGCAGCCAGCATGAGAACCTCAAACACTCGAGAACAGCAACAACAAAAAAATGTAGCTAGTGGGAGTGATACAGCCGATCACGTTAGACCGGCGAAAAGGATCAGTAGAAGTCGTGAACCGCAAAGTTGTGAGCTAGATAGTGTAATGGGAAACTCTGATGAAGTTACATCTGGATCTAAGGTCAACAAATCTCAGCCCATGGTGTCTTCCAGCTTGGTGCCACAGTGGACCGACGAGCAACTTGAAGAACTCTTTGATTTTGACTAAATTGGACAGTTTTTGGGTTTTTGTTGACGTAAGAAGTGTTTCACTTTGCAGATAGGGAGAGAGAGCAGTGAATTTGGAAGTAAAAGCTGCGCAGAAATGCTGAAACTAACAGAAATTTTCAAATCCCTTTCTGTTTATTCTCTCAACTCAATCACAGGTGTGAATATCAAAAAGAAATGTTTCAACTAAAATTGTTTTATTTGGCCAACAAGATACAACTTAACAAAAATTAAACTTCATCGTCAAGCCAACATTGCTTTTTGATCTTTTTCGCATTCGATTCAAAGGATCCTCTTTGAATATGTAGTCTTTGCGTTTCGAGTTTTAATGTGTAGGTTCAATTAAAAAACCCTCATCCATTAAGTACGGGTTTATTCTAGAGATTTCATAAGCAATTTGCTCATCATATTGTTCAAGGAAGATTTTACGCAACAATCCTCGAACAAACAAGTGTTGTGTTGTTCTATACAGACTCTACTTATACAGTTATACTACACACCTGTATCATGTATGTCTATTGTGAAGAGAACTTGTGACCAACTTTACAAGGTTCTCATTTAATGTAAACGTTGGACGGTCCACAAGAAGAAATATAATTTGGCCTTCTTGTATTTGTCAAGATTACATTTGGAAGATCCTTATGAAGGCAGGCAAAAAAATGGTCACAAAATCAAGAGTTACTAACTACAAAACTGGTCACTGGAACACCTTCCTTAGTCGATTTGCACACAGAGCTGCTCTCTTGTTGTTTGGCTCCAGCACAAGCGCATAACTGAAATCTGCAGAGTTAAAACAAAACCCAGCTTTGAACGTTAGCGATTCCAATCTTTAGCTTTTCACGGTTTCTTAATCTTAAATATGCTGCAAAAATCAGAAGGACTTTGCAAAGCTTACCATCTATAGCTTCCTTAAAATTGCCTAGCATTTCTCTTGCGGTTCCTCTTCGTAAATAGGCCTTGATGTTCTGAGAAATTTTACAAAATATGATGATACAGATTCAAGGCAAGGGACTTTATTATTGACTGATGAAAAACAACAATAAAATTTTACCTTCTTATCTAAGGTGATAGCCTTGGTACAATCAGCTTCAGCTTGACGGAAGCTGTACATATTACGGATCTTGTCAAGCCGATGTCTAAAGAATATATCACTAAAAGAAGGTTGCGGCTGAGAAAGATATTACCTTCCAAGTTCAAGGTATGCAGCAGCTCTGTTACTGTAATAGGTACCGTTCTTGTCATTTAACTTTATAGCTTCTGAGTATAGCCCAATTGCTTTCTGCCATTGTTTCGCTTTGAATGCTTGGTTTCCCTTAATCATAGGACAAAGAAACAGACAAAAGTACATGAGAAACACTACCCATCCATTACCAAAACGTTGCTATTGAGAACTAAATTGAGACCTTCTCTTTAGCAATCTCAGCTGACTCTTCTTGGCTAACAGTATCTATCGATGATTTAGGATTGACAATAAGACTGGAGTTCTCTTGCAAACAGGCATACATTGTCTGCACCGTATCCAGCAAAAAGCGATCGCCACCATGTCTTGCAATCAAAGATACTGAAACAGGGCATTTCTCATGATGCCCAAGCGGCACAGTCACCTGAAGTATCAAATGAGTAAATATAAGTCTCGGATATGGTTCTGAGGCAGGCTCAGGAGCAACATCGGTTAGTAATCACTTTGTTTCTAGCTTATGAAAAGAAGGATTGAGAGATTTTAACCTGACAACAGCCTGATATGCTAGCAACGCAAAGTAGAGTTGAAGCGCGGTCCTGATAGTCTTCAGACATAATCTCTTTGCTACCAAGTTTTGGAGGAACAGATGACATTGTTGGAATAACCAGAATGCCATCATCCTTGAGAAGTGAGCCAATAGCCGCCCGCATCTGGTTCCTAATTGCATTCAGGTTCTCAATCTCTTCATCTGTCAGCTCCGGTGTCTTAGATAGTTGTGAATAAATCGCAGGATCAATGGATGGCTTCACTGTGCTGATCCAATCCCCATGGTTTTGAAGAAACTCATGCCTATATACACAACCAAAACTGGATTCAGTGTTCTAATTTTTAAAAGCTCAAATCGTCTGATGGTGAAGTAAACAATGGTCCCACCTCTGAAGAAGCTGCATTACATTCGCAAGCAGCCTCGATGTCGTGAACTTTGCATCACCATTGGCTTTTCCCCTACAGAACTCTTTCAAGCTAGGAACTTTAGCTTCAAAATATTTCTCCAGGTTCTCATGCTTAACCAATTGTCCTTGAAAACGTTAAGAAAGGATAATGTTGTTACAAGCCACAACCAGGAGAAATATAAGAGACAGAGGATCGTGTTAAGAAGAGAGCAGAGCGCGTACTCCCAAAAAGCTTCTCAGTTGAATTGATCACCACTTGTGTAATCCGGTCCACAGGAATCTTAGACAACTGGAGATAGTCATCAGCCAATATGATTTGCCTCGGATTCCGTTGAGTGGCAAATGGAAGTTGCAAGATTACATGGCCAACACGACGTAAGGTGTTTGGATCGCGAGCAAACCATCCTGAAGAGAGACAAATATCTATTTATTGAGAATTGTTGCCACTGGTCATAGAACCCACACGTTATAAGTTGATCTTTAAGGAAATGATAAAGACTGAACTCTAAGTACATATCAGATCAAAATCATCCCTACCAACAAAAAAAAAAGGAAAATCAAGATTCTATATATCCATACCAATAGCATCAAGACTAGAAGACACAGGTATGATTCCAGCGTTTGATACAATCCCTTGAGATGATCTGAATCCCAAAACGCCACAATATCCAGCAGGCACTCTTACCCCACCAACCGTGTCAATGCCTGAAAATGATTCAAGCTAGATTCAAAACCACGGGAGGTGAAAGCAGAAAGCAAATGATTGGGGATCGGATAAATGCAAAACATTTCCTACAGAAAAGAACTGATTCCATAGTTTATCACCAAGAATCAGGGAACCTCATGTCATATCTGTCCTAAAATCGAAATACGAGTGTCTTTTACACTAACCTAAAGCAAAATCTACAAGATTAGCTGCAACCGCAACAGCAGCTCCACTGCAAGCACCACCGGGGATACAGGCACGAGCAGCAGGATTCGTGGGTGTATCATAATGCTTAGTTTCTCCGCTTATACTGAGGAAAATAAAAAGGCATAAACACCGAAATCAGACCACAAAAATGATCAGAATATAAACATATTTAGTTTGTGCATTGAAAAACAAGAGAAACCTAAAGGCAAACTCATCAACTACAGTCTTCCCAACACATGTAGCTCCACTTTCAACGAGAATCGAAACCACGGGAGATGTTGAAGCAGCAGCTTCATGTGTCTTAATCCAATCAGAATGACCAAAACCAGACACGTAGCTTTCAATATCGAATCTGGAAAAAAATAAACAGAGAACTTTAGGAAAAGATAAACCCAAAAGGTTCAATGTATGAAATTTTGATAGAGATACAACTCCAGTAACATGTTCAAGATGTCACAACTAGATTCCAAAATGTAAACTTTAATCCATACTTAGTGATATCAATGTCAAAGTTTCAAACTTTGTAAGTCTTTCAAATGTTTTGAAAAGTTCTACTTAAGTTGAATATAAACATTTTGAAAGTGCCCATCATACTTAAGTTGCTACAGAATTTGGATGAAACTAAACGGATAGATACAGTATGAGAGAGAAAGAGTTATCCGGCGACTTACACGTCGGAGACGGCGAAGGAGAGAGCAGTAAGAGGATGAGGAGCTTTTGGAGGAGCAGGCTGAGGGGGAGGAAGCAAAAGAAGCTTCTCGATGAAGGCACCGAAATCTTCACGAACTCTCTTCTTTAGCTTCTTTGTAAGGAGAAGAACCCCAGCAATGCCTAAACCAAGTAGCACCCAGAGATTCGAAGCTCTAGACGCCATCAAATGACGTCGCTTCGGCTGCATTGGATAAGAAAGAGAGGGAGAGAGAGAGAGACCCTAAATCTTAATCGGAATGTGGGGAATGAAAAAAAAAAAAGAACTTTTGTTTTGTCTGCTCAGTTGCGTGTGTTTGCCTCGAGATAGTTCAAGATTTTCTTTGTTATGTGCAATATCTTGGTTTCATGGTCTAGTTAAATAATTAAGAAAAACATAAATATTGATGCAAACCTCAAAAACTTTTTGACTTTACATTTTCGACCCATTACACCAAACAAGAAAATATACATCTGAGATTTACATAGGGACTTTTCGGTACCCTTTCCGATTTGGATCAAGTTTTTTGGATTTTTAGATTCTTGGATTTAGTTTTTAGAATTCATCCGGATTTTAAAAATTTCCGGATCAAAATGATTAATAATTATTTAAGTTCGGATATATTTGTAATACTATACAAGTCGTATATGATATAAATTCAATTTGATTTGAATAATATATTTTTAAATTAGGATATCCACTTTAAAATACTATATTTTTAAATTAAAAACACAAGAAAACTAAATAGAACTAATAAAATCTTGTTAAGGTTATAAAAATATGCTTGAAACTCATCTATTTAAACATAATAATAAAATTAAATCATAAAATTAAAAATATTTAAATATTTAAAAATATCCAAATTATACAAAAGACTATGGTAAGAGAAAAATATTATAATGTCAGCAGCTTGGGTTTAAAAGTAAACTTTTAAACTAAAGGGGTAAAAAATGATATACTTATTTAAATGAGAGGTCGAATTGCAAATAATTGAAACTCGCAAGCCATCTCTTTATCCACACATTCGCCGGACAAAACCCTCTTAAAACCTCTCTCACTCACTCTCTGGTGAGATCTTACCGGAGACAAGAAACAATGTCATCTTCCCGAATCTTCCTAGTCGGAACCTCCATTTTCCGACCTCAAAAACCCTCCTTTCCACTCTCTTTCAATCGTCTCCCCTCCTCTGTTTCTCTCCGCTTCCGATGCTTCTCAAATGACGCCACCTCCACCGCCACCGCAGCCACCGTGGACTCGGATTCAACGTCTCCGTCTCCACATCCATGGCCAGAGTGGATAAACTTCGTCGACCGCTTGAAGACGAAAGGGTATTTCACCAAAGACATCGAAGATGATACAATCTATCAAGAAATGAACGTGGTCAAAGATGCTTGTCTCAGCTTCGCTCGTGATCGATACGACGTTCTTAGGTAATAAAGTCGTCAACTTTCTTGTTCTCCATATTCATATTACTGAATTGGTTTTGCTCCTTTTGACGCAGGTCCTTGTCATCGGGTGATATACAAGCTCTCGTGGAGCGTGGATGCCCCAATCTCTTTAGAAAAACTGTTAATTCCTCCAAAAGGATTCGAGCTCATGTTAAACTAGATGAAGGAGATGTGAGTTAGTTGCTTTAGCTAAGACTTATAGAGACTAGAGATGTTTAACTCATAATAAGAAATGTTTTTTTTTTTGATTCAGGTTTGTGGTTCTTGTGAGCTTCGTAGCTCGTGTGATAGAGCGTATGTGATACTTAAGGACACAGAAGCTGATGCTCGAACAGTTGATGTTATGCGTTTGCTATTGTTCAATGCGCTTGATTCGGTTGTTATCTCTCGAGGAGATATTCCACCAGGGAGACAACTTGTTCATGAGTCAGCAAGAAGACTACTTTTGGAGTTGCTTGATCTCAGTGAGAAGCCTGTAAACCCTGTCTTGCCTAAACCTGCTCCCAAGGAGAAGGTATCTTTGCCTCCGAAGGAGAGGGTTTTTAAACCGAGGAACGATGAGCCTTCTCAACGTGTTTGGTCTCAGTACACTGCAGATTGGGCTTGTCCTAAGTAAGTGATTCTGCGAATGAGTTAGGCCTCTAGAGAAACTGGACTAACCTTTCATACATTTTAAATCAAATATAAGCTTCCTAAGCTTTTTGATAACTTCTACAACATATCGTATCTGAGGTTGCAAAGATTTAATGAATCTTAGGTAATAATGTTTTTCAGTGGATGAAGAGGTTTAAAACATTGCTTTGGAAAATTAGTGATTTTGCTGAACATTTCTGACTTAGCTTTTGTGTTTTTCTGCTGCTGTGTTCTTCTACAGATGCGACTTTTTAAACTTTGCGAGAAATGAAAGATGCCGAGAGTGTAATGAAGTCGCTGACAGACGACCTGTTGCTGCTGTTGTCAAGGAAGGAGACTGGCTGTGTTCTGAGTAAGTCTAAATTGGCAACTAGCTTCCTTTTTCTCGGAATCAAAGGTCTTTAAGACTTTTATGCCATACCCTCATCGGTTATTCCTTGCTGATCCACAGGTGCAATTACTTAAACTTCCAAAGAAACCAGAGCTGTCTGAAATGTAAAGCAAAGGGGCCAAAGAGAACGTCAATGGAGAATATTGAAATGAAAAAAGGAGACTGGAACTGCTCTGGGTTGGTTTCCCTTACTTGCCTCTAAAATTATCTCCTTCGAGTCTATCTCTTTGTGTTTATGTTCTGTCTCGAAGCTGTAGAAATTTTATCTTTTTAAGTTTTTTGGGTGTTTGATTGATTGCTTCTGTATATTGATCATACCACTTTGTGTGTATTTTTAGGTGTGGATTCATGAACTTTTCTAGCAACAAAAAGTGTAAGCAGTGTCGAGAACAACGTCCCCAGAGGCAACTGGAGCCTGGAGAATGGGAATGTCCCTCGTGCGTCGTTCTTTCCTGATCTCTAATTAGCAACTTGTTATTTTCATATCCAAAATAAAAAACTCCCCTTCCCCTAACGTTGTGTAATTTTTTTTCCTGCAGATGCGACTTCTTGAACTATAGGAGAAACACCGTTTGCAAGAAATGCGAGTGCAAACGGCCTAGTGAATCCAACGACCATCAAGATGATCATTCATGGAAGCGACCTGCCGTACTATAACTTTTGCTTTTAGCCTTATTGTAAACTTTTGCCTTTAGCCTTATTGTAAACTTTTGCTTTTGAACTTACCAGATTTGCAGCTTGCTATTTCCTCTCAACTTGTTCTTCCTTCTTTTTCATTAAGTTCCGAAATTTATAAACAGATGAACTATCGGAAGCAGATAGATAATGGAAACCTAGTCTATAGTCACATTTATCTTCTCAGGTTGATCTATATATTTACGTGCAAACTTGTCATTTCTAATACAAAACAAGCCAAGATTACACAACCTTCAGGGCAAAAAGACTTGCAAGGTATACGTTAGGTATATGATTTCCATGAGAGAGACATACGCTGTGCACACAACTGGTGAAATGATGGTCTTTATGAGTTAGTCGCCATTTGAAATCTCACCTTGAGATGACTTCTTCCCTCTTCTTTATCTACCGAATCCTTTTTCTTGAGACACGATCTTGGTGATGGAACGGACAACTGAGGCTTCAGAGACACTGGAACTATATTTACTTTGTCTTCCTCAAAGGCATCAAGCCGATACATAACCTTACACCGTCCTAGCTTAAACTTTTTGCTCCTTGCAAATTGATAAGCTGTCACTGCGTCAATGCTCTGCAGAAATACTACTTTCCCAGAGCTTTCCCCTATGTTTACATCAGTTCTTGAAGCATCTATTTTCCCAAATACACTGAATCTCTTCAACAGTTCTGATTTTGATGGGAGATTCCCATGTCTACTCAAGAACTTCATTCTCAAACATTTTGGATCAGCCAGACGCATATCTTTCAATGGCTGTCGATTCAGTGGTTTATCAGTCGAAATAGATTGCTGGCCTGCTTTCTTCTTTCTCTTGAAGTTACGTGAAGATGCTTTGTCTAAATTCGCTTTCCTTTTGACCCCAATGGATTCGACATTATCTACTGCTCTTGTCTGGTTTTCAACAGCTGTCGCAGCTTCCATATCTTGTAATTTTTCTGCGTGTGCAATGCCTACATCATCAGCACTGAACTCTTTGTTTGAAGAGCCGGTAATGTGCAGCAGCGAAACCTGTCCTCCTACCTCCACAATATGGGACTCTACTGCATCGTCGGAGCAGTTTCCACGTGTTTCATTGAAATTATTATTCCTATCTGACCGACCCTCATCTTGGGTATTGGCACTGATCAAAGAGCTATCAAACTTCCTTCTTGGGTTAGAGCATGTTTCTTTCACTGAACAAGCTTGATTCTTGCAGGCTTCCAGAACAGCAAAAGAAATAGGCTTTGCCAGAAAAGCCTCGTGTTTGCTTGTATCAACCAAGGGTGAACTCTGTTCTGCCGATGTCACAGTTCTACCATCCGTACCAATGTTGTCATCATCATGAGTTTCAATTATAACATCAGGAGGTGCTTCTGATACAGCAACTCTTGAAGCAGCAACGGAACTGGTGTCTTCCTCTATTATATCTTCAACAGGAGGCTTTGAATTCAGTAAGCAGATACTCTGCTCAACTTGACAGCGTTCTCTGTTCTTTAACGGGTGACCTGCATCCTCCTCATGATTTGATGATGTTCGAGCCATGGTTCCACAAGCTCTCATAACGCTGGAATCAGAGCTAATCAGAGTCTTCCTCGTATTCCCTGTGCAAATCTGAACTACTTTATCAACAGGCTCCTCAGAAGAACAAGAAGTGCTAATTTCCTCCTCAGGAAACATAGAAACCAGGTCGACGCAGTCCATCTCGTCTGGTTCTTCTGCACGATCCATTAGCATTGCACCTGTACACATAAATTAACAGACTTATTTCAGAATACAAACAACTCATAGCAACAACAAATGGTTCTGCTTTCCTAATTAAAACTGAGCATAGCAAAAAGGATAAGACTTTTCACACTTACTTTCTCTAATTTCTCCATAGACAGATGCTGAGCGGTTAAAGTCAACAGTGTAACGACGAAAACTAAGGATTTGAGCAGTCGAACTGTTGGTCTCAGCTAATCTCCGAAGAGGCACCCTTAGCGAAATAGCCATCTCTCGAACAAAACTCAGAGCCGAATCCCAAGTACGAGGAGAGTCAGGAGATAAAGGTAGAGACTTTTCTCTATCCAAGTACGGAGATTCAATCGGCGTCTGGCAACAACACCATAGCCGAAACGAGACATTCCAAAAGTGGGCTTGCAGAGCTCGGTTCACAAACCGTCGTGACCTCCAAGAATCCGAAACCAGAGTTCCGAAACCTCGCTCGAAGCTTCGGAGACAAGGTTTTGGAACGTATCGTGGTTCCATTAGGTCGAAGAACGAAACAAGAACTCCGAACGGTTCGGATGGATCCAGAACCCGACCCGGTATCCATCTGTGTTCTGAAGGGTTTAAGTTCACCCACACTAACTTCCCTTTTGACCACATCTTCTAGGGTTCAAGCTTTCTCTCTGAATCTCAAGATGATGTGATCTCTGTTCTACTCTGTTTAACGTCTTCTCCGGAGAGTTAAATCGGTTTAAATCGCCTTGAGCTACTACACTACACGCTGTTTTAAAATTCTTCATAATAACTACATGTCGTTTTTTGACATTTACGCTTGTTGAAAAAGATCCACGTAGACACACTCCATGTCGTTTGTCATCACCTCTCATTTATTCCGTCCGTTGAAATAATAACGCACAAGGCCGATTCTGTTGCGGTTGTTCAGTTCCGGTTGCTTCGATGACGACGGTGACCGTCAAACTTTCTCGATCAAATCGTATCTACCGGTCTTCAGTATGTCTCCAATCTCTTTCTTTCTTATACTCACGAATTTTGTAACGAATAAAGAACGAATTTTTGAAATCTACTTCAGGAAGCAGTGGAAGGAAAGATCGTGATAAAGTCTCCTACTTCGATATCTCACCAACCAATACGTTTATCAGTCAATGGATCAGTCAACTTACAGGTTCGTGGAGGATCAGCTGGAGTTATAGAGTCATTCTATGGTGTCATCAAACCCATTCAAATCGTGTAAGCATCTGTTAAAGTCTTGTCCTTTTTTGGATTCTTGATTTGATTCCAAAGTTAAAGACTTTGAATTTCATGGACTTGGCCACAGCAAAAAGACGATCGAAGTTAGACCTTCTGGGAAACTCCCTTCCGGAACTACAGAGGTAGCCATTGACAAGTTTGTTTTCAGCAGTTAGTAAAGCTCCATGAGTCTAGATATTGAAGCTTGTAGTGTGTGTTTGTGTAAAGCTCCATGAGTCTAGATATTGAAGCTTGTAGTGTGTGGTTGTGTAAAGCTCCATGAGTCTAGATATTGAAGGTTGTAGTGTGTGGTTGTGTTTGTTTATGTAGATACCATTCTCTGTGAATCTTAGGGAGCCTGGGGAAAGCGTTGTAGAAAAGTTTTATGAGACATTTCATGGAACAAACATCAACATCCAAGTCAGTGTTTTTGGATTTGCTTTTCTTTCTTTTTAAAGGATCTGAGAGAATTTTGAGGAAAGTTGATGCATAAATCTGTGACAGTATCTACTAACTGCAGATATACCGCGTGGATACTTGCACAAACCGTTGTCGTCAACAATGGAGTTTCTAATCGAGAGCGGTAGAGGTACTTTTTTTTTCCTTGACTTCTATCGATGTTTGTGTGGTGGATAAACTTGAACTGCGTTTGTGATGCTTTTTCTTTGGTTGTAAGTTGATCTTCCTGAGAGGCCACTTCCTCCAGAAATGGTTATCTTCTACATCACTCAAGACACTCAGAGACATCCCTTACTCCCCGAGATTAAAACAGGTTTCTCTACCTACAGATTTTGCCATTTCCCTGTGTGAATGAGAGAACTAATAAAAGACTATTCATCTCACTAGGTGGTTTCCGAGTTACTGGAAAAATAGCCACACAATGCTCTTTGCAGGATCCACTTAGTGGTGAGTTAACAGTGGAAGCATCTTCAGTTCCTATAACTTCTATCGAGATTCACCTACTCCGTGTTGAGTCAATAATCGTGGGGGAGAGGATTGTTACCGAGACCTCTTTAATTCAGTCTACACAGGTTCACTATGACCATTCAAATTTTGTTTATACAAGAATTGTAATATCAAAATGCTTGTTAAGAGATTAAGACAGTTCTTATTCTCGTCTCATGTTCAGATTGCAGATGGAGATGTGTGCCGTAATATGACTCTACCAATCTACGTTTTACTTCCTCGGCTTCTCGTGTGTCCATCCGTTTTCGCAGGGTAAGTTCTTTGCTGCTTTCTAAACCTCAAATATTAGCAGTTGGGGTGGGGGTTGATTGAAAACTAATTAGTGTTTAATTAGTTTATACTGTTAACTGATGGATGGATGATCATTGTGATCCAATATGTATCTGTGGAACAGTCCCTTCTCAGTGGAGTTCAAGGTATGCATCACCATAAGTTTCAAGTCGAAGCTAGCCAAAGCACAACCGAAATCTGATCCAACGGCTCCAAGACTATGGGTGAGAAAAAAACTAACTCACTAATGTTATTTTTTTCTTTGCTCATGATTTCAATCGTACAAGTAAACGAGTTTTGCGATATTTTTCAGATGGCATTGGAGAGATTACCGCTGGAACTTGTCCGGACAAAGCGAGATCAGTTCAGCTGCTAATGAACAAGCTAACATATATCATGGTCGAGACATGTGAAAGTTGATTGCCTAATCAAATCCAGAAACGGTTGATAATTTTCTTAAGATTGTGACAAAAATTGAGTAGCCTTGATGTTACAAAGTCGCATGATGTGCATGCTATCTTGTTCTTGGTGTCATTCGCACCTAGATTTGAACATTTGAAGCACACTCTCAATTATGGTAGAAATACGTTGCGGTTGCCAAGTCATTTCAGCTGCTAGGAGTAGTTTAAAATTCTAAAATTTTTGGGTAGATTTAAAAATAAATAAAAGAACATGGGCAATTTGCAAATACCAAAAATATATGGGTAATTTTTAGCTTTAGAAAGTTATGGAATACTTTTGTAAAAACCTACAGTTATGGGACAAATTTGTTATAAATCACAAGTCATTTTACCAATTAATATTTACAACTTTAAATTTTCAAAATCTAAAACATTTGTGACAGTGAAAAGTCCCAGTGATGGTTTTTTTTTTTTAATTGGGCTTCTATGTTGGTTTGTTTTCTGATATGAATTTTATAACAATGAATTATATTTGAGAAAACTTCTTGATATCCTATAGTTATTGTCCTCATTTTTCTGTTTGTTTACATTTTGGTGTGGTGGGTTGGTCATACCATTGTATCTGATATACAAGTATTAGTTTTAGGTGTAGGCTGCAGAAGGAAAAACCAAATTATATTGCAAAATTTGTCGAGTTTTCGAAGCAATTGATGGAGAGCCATACTTGATGTATGATACTTCAGAGTTCATTGGTTCTATAGACTAGAAGGTACACTAAGATATTATTGTGTTTCAGTTGACTAGATTTTTCCTTCTTTTAGTCGAATTGTCTCTTTCTCTTACTAATTGATGATTTTAATTTTGTTTCTAGCTAATCGAAACTCTTGTAAATGAGCTGCAAGAGAACGAGTGTTTCTTATGAACAATGTTGAGGATGATAGTCTCTCAATTGCATCACCTCCGGCGAAAAGATTTTGAAAGTTCTAGCAAAGTGTTTGTTAAAAGAGATAATTACTAGAAGAGTATCAATTTGTTTGTATATTACTAAACTATTCTTCTAAAGTTTGAGAAATGGGATAGGGATATGAAAAAACATATAAAATTTAAGTTTTCATTTATATTACGTTTATGCTATTTTCGAATTAAAAAAAAAATTAAAAAACAATAATCAAAAATATTACAATATCTAAAAAGAAAAATAAATTAGAAATCAAAATTCATTTTATTTTGGTTGGAAAATTTGAAATCCTAAATGATTCTTCTCTCTTCTCTCATTGAGGGCGACATCTTCCTTCTCCAGTCTCCGGCGGCCGTTCTCATCTTCTCTCCTTGACGGCGAGTCCTCCTTCTCCTGTCTCCGACGGCGATTCCTTCTTCTTTTCTCTCCTCGACAACGGCTGCAATTCGTTCTCCTCTTTTCTACTTCGACGGCGGCGATGAGGTGAGTCATCCTTCTCCTCTTCTTCTCTTTTCTTCTTTCTTCTTCTCCTCTTCTCCTC
>KE155764.1:275969-318703 GCA_000411075.1 Sisymbrium irio | reverse complement strand
TAATATATATATATATATATATATATATTAAAATAAGGATAAAACAATAATTTGAGGCAAAGCCGGATGTATGTGTAGTGAAGAGGGATCAACTGACACGTGTAAATATATAAGATTTATATAACTATTAAATGAGTAAAAACTCATATGGTTAAATTATACTCATTTGAACACTTTATTCTAAGTTCAAATTTCTCCACTGCTCTTTTTTATTAATATTCTTTCTTTTTGTTTTTTTTAATTTAAAAAGTCAATTGTTGTAAGTTTTTTACTATTTTATCTTTTATTTACATCTAATAATCTTCTATATTCTATTTTAATTTTAGAAAATATGGATTTGTTTATATTGTTTATTGTTTTCTAATTCTTATACACTTTACTCGTTATTTGTATATAATTTGTTATAGATAGTTGTTTCTAATATTAGTTTCACCACTAAATTTAATTTACCTTTACATTTCTTTTTATTTTTATTTTTATAATTAAAATTAATATAAATATAAATATCATTATCTGAAAATGAAAAACAATATCTACAAATTTAATAATATATATGTATTATTTTATAAATAAATAATTTAAATTATGACTACCGTAAAAATATTTTCTGGATCCACCATTATTTGAGGTTAATATCTACTGGAGAAAAATACCAATTATTCTATATAAAAAAATATATAAAAAAAACTTCAATTTCTCCAGAACGGAAGGAGTGTATGTTTTGGACTATCAAACATTTGAGTCCAAACTTTACGAGCTTATAGCTGTAGCCCAATTCACATGGTCTCATGATGCCTTCATTTTAGTAAATGATAGCATAAGCAAAAGTAGAGAAAGTTGAATCTTTGTTTCTAAATTATTTTAGTCACAAAATTGAAGTACTTTCACTTAAAATCTATTCAAGTCAATTTAAATTAAATAGTTATGAAAGTATTTATTAGTTGCATATCAATTAATCACTAGTCAAATTATATTAATTACATTAATCAAATACTTATATAAAATTATAATCTTAATAAGTTATTAGTAAGTACATAAATTTATGCACATTGAATAGAAAAATAAATCTACACAGTCAAACGTGTGACAACAAAATTAATAATGGTTAGATAAATTATATATGGAAGTAAAACTTTCTTAGATATAATTAATCATAGTTGAAATATATTTATATCTATTAATATCATAATTTTAAATGATTAGTAATTACATAATGTATGCACATTGAATAGATAAAGAAATCTACACAGCCAAACCTGTGACAACAAAATCAATAATGGTTAGATTAATTATATATGGAAGTAAAACTTTCAAATATAATTAATCATAGTTAAAATATATTTATATCTATTAATATCATAATTTTAAATTTATATTATAAAAATATTTAAATAAATATTATTTATGAAGTTTCTAAAATAAACAAATAAAATTTTAAAAAGATTGCAATGTAATGCATTGTATACATTAAAAATAATAAAAAAATAAAAGATTATAATGTAATGATGTAAATATATTAAATTTTAAAGGTAAACTTTTCCTTTCAGTTCAATAAATTCTTTATTTATTTTATAGATTACAAAAATGTAAAAAAACTTCAAAAATAAATTATTTATCTCCAATTTGTATTTATGAAAATTTATTTTTTTAAATAAATAATAGTAAAATAAGTTTAAAAATAGTCAAATTTAATAATTCAAATATAAACAAAAATTTGTGCACTATACCTCAAAATCTTCAAAAATTAATTAAAATTACATATAGAAGATTCTGTCAACAAATTTTAACTTTAAAATTTACGTCAATCATTTTAATAAAAAAATTTATATCCATTTATATTTCCATTGATGTTTCAAACATATGCAAAATATGCACGCGCGAAATCTTCTAACATTAATCAAAACTATAAATTTCTTTCTTTTTCTTGTCAACAAATTTCAACTTTATACAAGCCACATTAAATTTACTTCTGAAATAAATCCTCTAGAAAATCTGTGAAATGTTTGATCTACCCTACTCATTTTATGCATATAAATAAGATAACAAGTTCTGTAGTCGTTATTGTTTAACCATATATGTTAACAAGTTTTGGTCATGAACATGGTTGACTAATGTTTATATTTCTTTCCTTTGTTATTGTTCCTTTCATTAGATTTTGAAAAAGATTAGTTTTTCCCCCTAATACAATTACATCCTCTTTTTCTCCATTGAAAGAGTGATTTTTGTTTTCTGAAATGGATATGCATCTAGGACGTTGATTAATTGTTTAAGGAAATTCAAATTATGGTGTTCAACACAACGAAGCTCTTCTTCTCCTCAAAGACATCGGGATCCTTCTCCAATAGCTCAAACAGTCCGGGATCTGCTGGCTCAAACTCTCCCAGTGGATCTGATAAAAAGAAACCGAAAAAAACAAATTCCAAAGAGGAAACTGGAAGTCCTAATCGAATCTTTGCTGGTGTTTTAAGTGGTTTAACAAAGAAAGATGGTTCTTCAAAGAGCAAACAAGCCTCTCCAGATAAAGTTCACTCCCCACGCCCCATCCACTCAAACTTGTCACCTTCAAGTTCTGTAGGGAAGAAAATAACTACTGAGACGTCTACCTTCGCCTCATCTCTTGGTTTATATCGTACCAAGACGAGGTCTGGCCCGTTGCCGAGGGAAAGTTCCTTCAACTTTGGGGATGATAAAGCAACTCTGACGGTATTGTCTCCCGACTTGCATAACTTAACTAGTCGTTGGGACTCTGGTTCGGGTAGTGGAAATACGAAGAAGAAGGAAGTGAATGCTGATCACATATCTCATGAGACTATACGGCCGGTACGAAGCAACATTCCTCCGATACCGCCATTGAGAACTTGTAAGCTCAAAGATGATTATATGGTGTTGTGAATTGTGGCTATTATCGTGGAAATGTTGTTTGACATATCAGTTATTGTATTCTCACGTTGATTATTGATGTTACTAAGCAGGTGAATCCAAGGTATCATCACCTAGCGACTTTGGCACACCAGAGGTATTCCTTCTCCTTGCTCCTTACCATGATTAGAAAGAAGAAGTTTGTGTTATGACATTTATCTATCTTTTTGTAGAAACCAAAGGAGCAAGAATCTCCTCATTATCAAGCCTTACTTCACATGACCAGTTCTCCAAGAAAGAAGTTCTCTGGTGACATCAAGAGCTTTTCTCATGAGTTGAACTCGAAAGGTGTAAGGCCTTTTCCATTATGGAAGCCTCGTAGGTCAAATAGCTTAGAGGTAGTCTTGAGATTCATGGCTAGGTATTAACTTCGTTTGGAATTTTTTTGCAATGCATCCTCTAATCATATATGTCTTATGCAGGAACTTTTGACTCTAATCCGTACCAAATTTGATAAGGCAAAGGAAGAAGTTAATTTGGACCTTACAGTATTTGCTGAGGACCTGATTACACTTTCTGAGGAGAATGGGAAAAGTCATCCTGAGTTGGAGGTTACAATTGGGGACTTGTTGATTTTGGCACAGAAATGTTCCAATGCTACTTCAGGAGAGTTCTGGCTTCAGTGTGAGGCCATAGTTCAAGACTTAGATGATAAACGTCAGGAGCTTCCCCCGGGCGTTCCCAAGCAGCTTAACACTCGGATGCTGTTTATCCTTACCAGATGTAATAGATTACTTCAATTTCATAAGGAAAGTTTGGAGCAAGAGGAAGAGGCCGTACAACAAGGTCAGTCGAGAGTCTTGCATTCTGCCGCTAAAAGAGTCCCCACTGGAGAATTTAGGGACAGGAGGAGCTCAACTTTTGCCAAGAAATCTTATAGTCAGGAGCAGCGTGGTTTGAATTGGAAGTTGGACTTTGTTGATCGTCCATCTCCTGTCACGTCTCCGTACAATGAAACTCCAAAGGACTCTGAATCTCCTGCAAGCATGGACCGAATGTCTTCTTGGAAAAGACTTACATCTCCAGCGTCGAAGGCTGTAAAAGAAGCTGCAGTATCAACAGAGCAAATTGATAGCAAAGCTGAACCTCCAAAGGTGGTTACAAATAGAGTAGCTACCAGTGATGGTATGGCTGTCTCTAAGCCGCTAGACTGTCCCCCTGCAAAACTGTCTCATGAACATATGTCCAAGAATGGGCACCATATTTCTTGGGGTTATTGGGGGCCTCGGTCAAATATTTCACCGGAAAGTACAATTATTTGTCGTATATGCGAGGAGGATGTTCCCACCACCCACGTGGAAGATCACTCTAGAATCTGTGCATTGGCTGATAGATATGACCACAGGGGTGTGAGTGTTGATGAGCGGCTGATGAATGTTGCTGTAACTCTTGATAAGATCATGGAGAACTTCATACATAAAAATAGCCTTGTAGCGGTAGAAAGCCGAGATGACATGAAAATATCTAACGCGAGCTCGACCGGAGAATCTGATGTTCTCTCCCCAAAGCTAAGTGACTTGTCTCGAAGAGGGTCTGATGACATGCTTTACTGTTTTCCAGAGGCTGATAATTCAGCTTTTATGGATGATATGAGATCTCTAACTCCACTGTCATGCAGAACCCGTTTTGGTCCCAAGTCTGATCAAGGCATGACTAGTTCATCTGCCGGTAGCATGACTCCTAGATCCCCTATTCCAACGCCTAGACCACATCCAATTGAATTGTTATTAGGAGGCAAAGTTGCATTCCATGACCGGGATGATATTCCACAGGTATGTAATGGTTCTGCTCTATGTTCATATCTTCCCAGTGATATTTTGTTATTTGATATGCGGGCTCACGAATAACACCCTTGACAATTGATGATGCAGATGACCGAACTTGCTGACATTGCAAGATGTGCAGCAAATGCCATTTCAGATGATGATAAATGCATGCAGCTCTTACTTTCTTGTCTTGAAGACTTGAGGGTTGTCATAGACCGCAGAAAGTTTGATGCGCTTACAGTAGAAACTTTTGGGACACGCATAGAAAAGTTGATACGGTAAGTTCCTGGTACTAGCTAGTTTGGTATTCAAATATATGTTTTTGGATTTCTCCCCGTGCTGTCTTTGCTTGCAATGCAAGTATTCTGGTAAATGAATTCTGGTCTCATGTCAGTTGAGGAAAATATTGAAAGAACATTTTGCTTTTATCATTTAGGGATAAGTATCTTCAGCTGAACGAGAATCTGGATGATGAAGTTGACCTATCGAGAACTGTAATTGATGAATATGATCCTTTGGAAGATGATGTTGTTCACAGTTTGAGGACCAGCCATGTACATCTGCGGGACCGCATATCCATAGACGATTTTGAGGAGATAAAAGAAATTAGTAGGGGAGCTTTTGGGAGAGTCCTTTTGGCTAGAAAGAGAACAACAGGAGATATTTTTGCAATTAAGGTATATAAATTTCAGTTCGGTTTGCTTTTATTGTTCTTGTGAAATATTCTGTCTATAGAGCTAAGCTGAACTTGGTTGGCAAAATCAGTAAAACTATTTATTTAAAATCTTGTATTTGGGGACTGCCATATATACTCCATAGGTTCTGAAGAAGGCAGATATGATCCGCAAGAATGCTGTTGAAAGTATACTTGCTGAACGAGATATTTTGATCAGCGTCCGTAATCCCTTTGTGGTGAGCTGCTCTAACATTTATAGTATATTATTTTTCCTCTGCATAGATTCCTTTATTACTAACGTAACCTTCTTTTTGAGCAGGTTCGATTCTTCTATTCTTTTACTTCTCGTGAAAACCTGTATCTTGTGATGGAATACCTGAATGGAGGTGATTTATTTTCAATGTTGAAAAGTATTGGTTGCATGGATGAAACGAATGCTCGTGTATACATTGCCGAAGTTGTAAGTGTGTAATACTCTCACAGTTCATGCCACGTACTATAAACAAGGAACTGATCAAGATGTTCCCATTATATCCGTGTCAGGTCCTTGCTTTGGAATATATACACTCCGAGGGTGTTGTGCATCGTGATTTGAAACCTGACAATTTATTGATTGCACATGATGGTCATGTTAAGGTAATAAATAACCATTTGGGAAACTTATGTTGAGTAGTATCAGGCCTTCAGAATGTTAGGTGACGTCATGCAATGTGATGCTCTGGAGCTTATAGTTTTTGTTATCTGAAGCTCATAAAACCCACACAGAGAATTAGCCTCTGCATATATATCAGAACCATGCTTCCATGTGGACCTTATGGTTACCTTTTTGTTTCATATGAGCAGTTGACAGATTTTGGGCTCTCCAAAGTTGGTCTGATCAACAGCACGGATGATCTCTCTGGTCCAGTTTTCAGTGGAGCGTCTCTGATTCTAGAGGAGAAACCAAAATTGCCATCACCGGAGCATAAGTTTGAAAGGCGAGATAGGAGGTCTGCGGTGGGTACTCCTGACTACTTGGCGCCAGAAATTCTTCTGGGGACAGGACATGGTACACACACACTTCGTTGTTCTAATCTTTTTTGTCCGCTTGTCTCTGTTATTCCAAATCTTACTTTTGAGTACAAATTGGTACAAATGATTAGATTGTTAATCTTAATTACAAAATGTGTGGTATATCAAGTTGATTACAGCTCTACTTTGATACGTTACTATGGTTAGAGTGATTAGGGTTGGTTTAGGGTGTTTTTAATTAATTAGTTTTGGTGTTCTAGTTTATGAATTACGGTTTCATTATTTCCTTTCTACGTTAGAGTGTTTTCCTTTTTGTCTTAGGTTTATCATTAAATTGTATTAAAGACCTATGTAAGGGTTTCTATTGATTAATAAGAAAGCAGCTTCCAAGAATTAACCTTAATCTCTAAGAGAGACTAGGGTTAAGAGGAAAGTTTAGCAATCGTTCAATATCATTCCTGTGTGTGAACAAAGGTTCTTATCATACTTATATGGTGGAAAGCTTGAATGTATAGTGTATTAATGTATACGCTAAGTTGGGCCACTCAGATTTCCTATCAAATTTTTTTCCTCTGCTGTCCGTCTGACAATTGTTTCAGATATTTCATTCTGTTTATCACATACTAAGACTGTAAAGATTGATGTACTTCCATAACTGTTCAGGTGCAACTGCGGATTGGTGGGCTGTTGGAATCATTTTATATGAATTCATTGTGGGGATTCCCCCCTTCAATGCTGATAATCCTGAGGTCAGTGACTAGAAATTGACTTAATATTGCATCGTTCTTGTGAATAGTTAATTGGTAGAAGAGATGGGAGGTTTCTCAACGTTCTACAAACTGACGTTCTAACTCTGGCTGATGATCAAATGCTGTGTTTCATTTCACACCTTCAAATGTTGTGACAGAGTATTCTAGTTCACTCTCCAACTCCCTGATATTCATTCTTGTTTGTTTGGTTCTAGAAAATATTTGACAATATTCTCAACCGTAATATACCATGGCCTAGTGTTCCAGAGGAGATGAGCTATGAGGCCTATAATTTGATAGATCGGTTAGTGATTTTTTTTTCCGTCCAATCAAATGCACAGTGAAAATTCATAGTCTCCTTTCTTGATTTGTCTATCGCTCTGTTGTAAACACCAATAAGCAACCCTACTTTTATTCTCATTTTGCTTGAGTTATGGACTATATGTATGTTCCCATAAGGGTCCAAGCAAATACCCATTTTGATCATGCTTGGTTCAAGATCAGCTTATAGCCGAATTGAGAAGAAGACAAGAGTATTATTTTTCGTAATATTGTGTGTCATGTGCTTTATCCAGGTTATTAACGGAAGATCCTCACCAGAGACTTGGAGCTAGAGGAGCGGCTGAGGTGACATTGATCTTCTTTTTGTTGAAAGAGTGATTCCAGTTTTTCTGTAAAATGTTGTGTAAGTGATCAAACAAATATCATGATACAGGTCAAGCAGCACATCTTCTTTAAAGACATAAACTGGAGCACTCTAGTAGAACAGAAGGTGAATTCATTGATCTTTTGCTTTTAAAGTCGTAACCTTTGCAAGCTCATTTCTATTCTTTCTTGATTTCCATTTTATTGCATGTTTTATTCTAGGCTGCATTTGTGCCGGATTCGGAAGATGCGCTTGACACAAGTTACTTCCAAAGTCGCTACCCGAGTAACTTTTCAGATAAGCAACGTTCTCCGACCAATGAGTATGGAAATTATTCTAGTGGAAGTGGCAGCAGTGGTTGCGTGAACAATGACCACAACGATGGGGTAATATCTGTTGATCCATTCTCTTTCCTCCTCAGAAATATTGGTTGTAAATTTTATAGATGTGTAATGTCCCTAGATTGGATCAATGATGGTATGCAGGTTGATGGACGTGGCGGGTTTGCGGAGTTGGAAACTAGTGTGTCTGAATATAACCCATTCGGTAATTTCTCGTTCAAGGTACTGTATCTTTCCTTCAAATATGCCTTGCCATCCAAGTATACGATTAATTATATTATTACAGTTGTAAAAGTTAATTTGCAACTTGCAAGTCTCGTTCATATGAGCAAAATCAGTTATATAACATTCTGACTTGCTTCTTACGGTATAAAGAACCTCACGCAGCTGGCATTTATCAATTATGATGTAATGTCCAAAGGTCAGAAAGATGGAACAGCAGCAACTTTGCATCGAAGATAACAAACAAATCAATGTTAATCGTTATTATTACTGTACATGTAAGTCAATTTCTTTACTGGTTACTAAAATAAAATCTGTAATGAGTTTTCCTCTTTCTGATGCATCGACGTTACAATATTTGCAGAGACAGAAAGAAAAAGAGAGGAAATCAAAAGGGAAAATGGATATTGAAACATTACTTGGGCCGCATAACGCAGCCGCAGTTGCGGTTATTAGTGTTTTGCGGTCTGTAGCTGTTTGATATTTTTTTTGGATTTGTGGTAAATTAATATAGAATTATAGACATTGTTTAAGGCTTTGGCGTTCCCACCTTCAAAGGGAGGGTTGTGAAATGCTGGGTCTTCAGTAAATTTTGTGAAAGATTATCTCAATGTTCTTTACTGTTTCCAAATCTGTTCATAGATTCTGAATGATATATTCCATTTTCAAACTAAAGTTCTAAAACCTTTCATCTCTTACAGTCCAGACTGTGGATTTCATAAAGCCATTTTGAACTGCAAATAAAACAGGAATCATCACTCTCTCGTTGTCCTCTTCTTTTTATCTCTCTTAAAAAAAGCATCAAACTTGAAACCATGGTCCCTCCCTATCATGTGTATGTGTATGTATGAATACCTTTGGGACCTCTCTAAAAGAGTCATACAGTTATAGCAGCCTTGGTACTGTTGCAGTTGCACCCATTCCCACCTTTTGCATTAATTGCTTAACTCATAAAGCTGTCAATGTTTGGTAGCCAAAAACGCAAAGTGGGTTTGTGGGGGCAAAAGTTTATTCAAAATGGGTTGGTTTCACTTCATCACAAATTATCATTGAGTTTGTCTACATTTTTCTTTAATACCAAATTCGGTATTCATTCTCTAAACCATTTGCTAAGTTATTTTTGGTATAATTTAGCTGTCACTACATCGGAACTAAATTAGATGTGGGTCTGTGTGATACCAACTGATATAACATGTTATCTTTTTCTTTTGCCAACTAATATAACATGTTCAGAAAACAAGTATATTGATATGATGTGGTATTGTGGTGTTTCATGCATATAGGTTTTCAAATTTCTTTTCAGATATAATTATAGTACTCGAGAAAAGTAAAGTGAACAAACCTATCAAACACATCAAATTTGCCAGAAAAAAGGTGTTTCACAAGTGGCCAACCAAATTACGACCAAAATGTCACCACAAAATGAATTTATTCTGCAACTGAACACACTTTTTTGTAGACAGTGATCAACTACGCCTGCCACTACATAATACTATATATTCTGCAATCCAATATGAGATTTAAAAAAAAGAAAGCAGTAGAGACAAACAAAAAATGGATGAGAAACATATAATTAAATTAGAAAATAAAAAGATTTTCAGAAAGACAAAAGTAACAATAATTACAAATCACCACCAAATACTCACGCCCAACACAAACAACTGCAAATGACAGCAGAGTTACCACTAGAACCCCTTTCCTTTTAACAAGTGGGGTCAAAAATAAAAATTAAATTAAAAATTTAAAGATTCTAAAACGAAAAAAACCCACTTTAAATATTAAAATAATTAAAAACCCGACAGTTACCAGCTTTTTCACTCAATCAATCAGCTTCATGCACTTGATCAGGACCAGATCGTCTCAAACTCTCAATCTTCCTAACCACTTCCGACATCTCCGGCCTTTGGTCAGGATGCTGTGACGTACACTCAATCCCTAGCTGCACCATCTCCTCCATCAACTCTTCTTCCTCCGTCTCCAAACTAAGCAGTTCCGAGTCGAAAACCTCTCTCCTCCACTCATCTCTCACCACCGACTTAACCCATCTCGGCAAATCAACTCCTTCCTCGTTCATCACAGAGTTCGACGGTGCTTTCCCGGTGATCAGCTCAAGAACCACCACGCCGAAGCTGTACACGTCACCCTTCTGCGACACGCGTTTAGGATCGGTTACTTCAGGCGCACGGTAACCCGTAGCACGGTTTGGAGTTATTGAGGAAGCTGCAACGAGCTGGGATAATCCAAAGTCTGATACTTTGGCATCGTAGGATTTGGTTAAGAGGATGTTTGAGGATTTGACGTTGCCGTGAGAGGTCGTGGTGCCTTGTGAGTGAAGGTAGTCTAAGCCACGAGCTGCACCAAGAGCAATTCGTGATCGTACATCCCAATTTAGTGGAGTCCTTCCCGCTCCTCTGTTTCCTGTAATTAGACAAAAAGACAAATTATAAAAATTAAAGAAAACACAGCAAAGTCTTCGAAGTTATCATTGCTTAGTACATATATCATATAGTTTTCCACCATTGATTCAAAGCATCCAATGTTAACATTTTGTCCCACCACTTCCGCAGAAACTATACAAATTACTAAGTAGAACTACTGGATATTAAATTATTAGTTCAATTGAGAATCAAGATTAAAGAGATTAAGCACTAAACACTTGCTTATTTAACCTATTCTGATATGCATACTGAAACTGCAAGAACCTAGATTAAGCTATATATAGTCACTAAGCTCTGATATGCCTTAATATAACTCCGAATTGGCTTATAAAGGAAAGAAATTTGGCAAAGCTAATCAAAAGATTTTGAGAAAGAAAAGACTAACCATGTAAGAGAGCAGACAAGCTTCCCATAGGCATGAAGTCATAGACAAGAAGCTTCTCATCTCTGCTGAAATAGTAAGCTCTCAATGGAACCAAGTTCTCATGATCCATCGCACCAACCAACTCAATCTTCTCCCTGAAATCTTTATCAGGCATCATCACATCCTTCAGCCTCTTCACAGCCACAACAGTCACAGCGTCAAGCACCGCCTTATACGCCGTTCCAAACGTTCCTTTCCCAAGAACCTCCGCGGAAGCTCTCAGCAAATCCTCAAGATCGAAAACTTTAGTCGCGTTACCGAAAAATACAAGCTTCTTAGCCGCTGGACCATTCCCTTCTCCAGCAGCTTTGGAGTTTCCTGTCATCGCAGCAGCTGCAGCGGCAGTCACCGAGTACACATTTCCGTTCTCCGCCACTTCTCCAGCTGTCTTGTCACCAGGAATGTCGCTTTCTTGCTGTTTGATTGCCGAACTGTCAACGGCTCTTGATCTCTCGTTACCCTTTTTCCGACAGAGCACCATGAGAATGAGAACGATCAAAGCGAGACCAACCACACATCCGATCACAATACCGGCGATAACTCCACCAGAAAGTTTATTCTTTTTCTTCCCATTGCTTTCCTTAACAGTTGGTGGTGTTCTGTTTCCACCTGAAGTAGGCTGACTCGGTACAGTTTCTTCATTAGGGCAAAGTTTGAGTGGTTTACCACAGAGAGACGTTTGAAGAAACGAGTCAGACTTGAACTTCTGGAGACTTTTAGGTATTGACCCGTTCAACACGTTATTAGATACGTTGAACTGAACCAAAGGCAAACCTAGGTCAGGGATTGAGCCAGAGAGCTGGTTATCCTCAAGATAAAGAGTCTTTAGCCTCGTGAGGTTGTTGAAACGTGAAGAGATATCTCCTGTGAAACTGTTCTCAGCGAGGTTAAGCCTCACGAGGTTAGTGAGACTGAACAAACCCTTAGGTATCTCGCCGGAGAATCTGTTTCCTTGCAAGTAAAGGTGTCTGAGATCGGAGCAGCTACTGAGATCCAAAGGAAGGGAGCCAGTGAGAGCGTTGAGACGAAGGCTGAGTGTTCGGAGCTGAGTTATGTTACCGAAGATACCTTCAGGAATCTTGCCGGAGAGAGCGACTCCGGGGAGACGTAGGGCTGTGACTCGGTTGTTCTCGCATTTGACGCCAGCCCAGTTGCAAGGTGTGGTTTGTCTGATGTTCCAACGGAATGTACGACCGCCTACGGAGGAACGAAGCGAGAGAAGAGCGGTTCTGTCGGCGTTGAGATCTTGGAGTGAAGAGAGAGGGAGAGTGAGGAGGAGAAGGGTTGAGAGGAAAACAGAGAGAATCTTCATGGAGGAGTTGGAGTAGAGGAAGACTCGCATTGTGACGTTTCAGAGAACAAGAAGAAGAAGAGAGAGAAAGAAGAAAGCTCTATAGCAGAGCTGTGATTATAGAGAAAGGAGTGAAAGCAGTCAACAACAGCCTAATCCTCTTTTACTTCTTCTCCTTTTTCCCCATAATTTTTTCACTTCTCTGTTTTTTATGCGTTTGTTTATTATTTTATACCTATATACATATGAGTAGTTGTTAATTATTTAATTAGTGTCAGTAATTGGAATTGAAATATTTGTTTTTAATTAGTAGTATTAATTAAAGATACAGAATAAAATTCTCAGATTAGGATCAGTCAAGATTCTTCGATAATTTAGCATCCTTCCTAGATTTATAATTATGGAGTATAAAAAATTGAAGTTGGTATTTTTGTACTGTGTTATAAAAGAAAATGGTGGGTGTGGGTTGAGAGTTGGTAGGACCGTAACATGTTAGAAGATTGCAACCACATTTGATTGCATTAATGTTTTGAAATAAAATCTCCCTTTTGTGTACCTGTCTCCATTCTGTATTTAGTTATTTATAATCTTATTGGATCTTTTTTCGATTTTGTTTTTCTTTTGTGTCTAACAAAATGTCAATATCGGCCTGTATGTTACTTGCTCATCTCCACGGTCGGGGACCATTTTAGATTTGTAGTCCAATTTTAAAGTGGAAGTTAATTTATAGAGATTAGAGAATATGATTTCAATTTTGTTTACGTGTATTTATCAATTATTTTATTGCAAACTTAGAAACAATTATAGACAAAATATATCGAATTTCTAAAATGTAACTTTTGGTTAAACTCAAGTATCCATTTTTCAAGTGTGATACATATATTATGCATGCTTAATTATATGCAGTTATTATTTTGTCGATGACTATCACTACCTAATAATATTATTTAAATTTTGTCAAAAAAATATTATCTAAATATTTATGCGGTCCAAAATCATTTGTAACGTTTGTATATTCTGTTTTATAACTTTTGGTAGAGATTTGCTATTTTTAATAGATGCCCTATATATTATTAAGAAGTCTGATGGTAAGAAACAAACTGCTTTAAAGTTTATGGTTATGTGTCAAATTTTCCTAGATTTTGGTATCTGGCAAAGGAATAGTTTTATTTCTCGCAAAGGTAATTAGGTTAAGATCATTTACACATACATCAGCAAAAGGAAGTCGTAACGTGCAGCGATACATGGTTGGGCGTTACACGAAAGGAAAAGGCATCTACAATTAATATTTCCATTTTGTTTTCATGTGTTTAGGCTCCTTTTCTTCTCACCAAAAACCATTAATTATAACTTTCGTATGCTCGTGAAAGACCAAAGGAAAAAAAAAACTGATTATTCTTCATTGGTCGGGGAATTTTCTTAGCTAGTTTCGAGAAATTTTAATTCGATTTTTGTCTTGTAAAAGATCATATATTAAATGACAACTTTTTGTTTTTCTCGGCGTTTTCTATTGAATATTGATTTCTTTCTAGTTTCTACGATGAAGACATTGCCGGCTTATAAATGAACAAATATGCGTACATGTATATCTAATCATGTGCGTCTCTAGGTATGTAGTATATTATGGATAGGTATATGCGTGCAAGTGGACCAATCAAGAAGTTTATTTAGTTATATTTTTACAAGAATTACGTGAACGTGTCTATTGGCGTTACCTGCCCACAAGATACGTCCACTTTTTTCAATTAGATATCTCTAGTTATGCTACTATTAATCCCAAGTATATACATCATTAAGTGAATATCGTAGTACTCTACTTAAAATGAATCAGCCGTACTGCGGTATCAAGTATCAACCAGTTAACATTACATAAATTGGCCGAAAACTACATAAATGCTAAAGAAAAAAGTTAACCATCAAAATTTTCATCTCAAACAACTACATATGTTTTTCAGTATAAAAAACCTAATTTTTATTATTGGTTTCTCACAATTAATTGTTTGGTAGGAAATGAAGAACTGCTTTGGGTTAAATTCTCGGAATTAGATCGACGTTTGAATAAAGAAAGACAGTGTTTTGTGTAAGCGCACGGCTTTGGTCGATTTTAGTCACAAACTGTTGGGACTGTTGGGGTTGGGCATGAAACAAATAGGGCTGGTAATACTATTTGTCTTGTTTCTCAAGCAATCGTTCTGTCTTCTGAACCAACCTAAAAAAAAGTTGGTAAAACCAAAGAAAACAAAACCACAGGCAGAAACGAGGGAGAGCAAGAGTGGTTTTGGATCGGACGAGATGATTGCACATTACATTGCATACAGGCTACGGCATATCTCAGTGAATCCATTGTCAAAAACAAACGATTCGTATAAAGAAATAACAATGCGTAGTTATAACGACTTTTTCACCAGAATGTAACGAGCAAGAGTGGAATGTTGGTTGTAAGAAGGGCTAAAAATGGCAAGCCCATATACAAATTGTAATCCGATTAGTAGAAACTAAAGAGCATATGCATTGGGTCTCTGGAAAAAATGGAAAGAGTATCTCATAGTCTTTCATTTGAGAGATTCTCTCTATTTTTTTAGACTCTTATAATATAATAATATAGTAATATCATTTATTATTTTATCATTTTTCAAAAAGTTGAAAGATAATAATTAAAAACGTCAATGCAATGGTTTAATTGATCTAAAAACTTTTGTAATGTGAAATATTTGTTTTGATATAAGTAAAAGTATTACCGAAATTTATTTTTGGCCCCCGGTTTGTATCTTTTGCAAACTTTTGTTGAGCAGAAGTTGTCCATACTTTTTGCTCAACAGATTAATGTATGAAATTGGTACGTCCAATTTTATGCAAATCCAGCTGATTCCAGCATATATATGAATATATGATCATCCGTATGATTCAAGTAAGTTCGTTCACCCCTACATGGATTGATGATCTTAAAGTTGAACGTACCATTTTGATACATATCTGCTGAGCAAACGAAGAGTATGGTTTAAGAAGTAAGAACCTTCAAATTTCACAGAGCTAACACTAATCTCGAGTACTACTAACTCATGACTGAAAAAATAAACGGATAAAAAGAAAAATAGGATCATAAAACATCCAATGAATTATTTGCAATGAAAAGTCTCGATCCGAAATCAAATTGAAGCATGATGAAACAAAAGAACATATGCAACCAAAGAAAAAAAAAAGTTTAGCCGAGGATGGTGGTTTCAGCTATCATGGAGGTAACAAGATAAGGATCCATATTAGAGGAAGGCCTTCGATCTTCAAAATACCCTTTCCCTTCTTTCTCCGTATCTCTTCCCACTCTCACCGATGCTCCACGATCCGCCACTCCCTACTCTCAACCAATCAAATTACATCAAGAAGAGCTTGTATAAAATATATCACTATAGCTAATCCAAATATAATGATTTAATTCGATTTAATTCGATAACATACCCAAGAGAATTTGTTGATGTCTGCGGTTTCATGGTCTCCAGTGAGACGCCTCTCATTGCCTTCACCATAGGCTGCAATGTGTTGTTTATGCTTCACCTCAAGCTTTCCTATTGCTTTCTTGATCAAATCCAGTCCACCGTCTTTCCTCATTGATTTTGTACTGAAGTTTGTATGAGCCGCTGCTCCGTTCCAATCACCCTAATCAAAATAGCCATAGAAACACAACCTTAACTAAAAAAAAAACTCCATGGTAACTACACAAAGAGAATCTTGATTCACCATAAAAGATCACCTGGATTGGTTTGGGATCGAATGAGACAATCACACCGCATATCTCAGTGATCCTCTGCCAAAAAAACCAATTATGATTCATAAAAAAAAAATATTAAAGACCAATGTTTGTTAGTGCAAAGAAAAAACAATAATTCGTTTATTTTTTCTCACCTCGAGTATGTAACGAGCAACCCATAATTGATCACCTGCACCAACACCAACAGTGGGACTGATTTGAAACTCCCATTGTCCAGGCATGACCTCACCATTGGCACCACCGATGCTTAAACCGGCATAAAGACATGCTTTATAGTGAGCATCCACAATGTCACGACCAAAGGCTTTGTCTGCACCAACCGCACAATAGTACGGTCCCTGTTTTCATCAAACACAAACAAAGCGAGACATTCGAGATCAGAGACATGTTCTTGATATTAATAATTAAGTCTTAAGTGTATAAATTGCAAAATTCTAATCATAAGTGTACCTGAGGACCGGGAAATCCACCAAGAGGCCAACCTAATGGCCACTTGACGTCTTGCTTAAGTAATGTGTATTCTTGCTCTATCCCAAACCTAATATATAACCAAGTACGGAAAAACATCAAACCGAATCAACCAAACTAAAATATATTCCCAAATCAACCCCATCGATATCAAATGTTTCACATCAAACCGAAATTGAAACTTAGTCCCATTTTTTCCAAGAAAACTCAACCAAAACTTTCAAGAAAAAAAAAGATTTTCAGACAATTAAATGCTTTTTTTTTTTACTAAATAACAAAATAGAGTACTTTTGTCCACAACCGACTTCAAACCAAAAACCAAAGTGAAATAAGTTCGTAATTAACTGATTGACATAAATTCCAAAAGTTCTGTAAAATAGCTTACCAAGGCTCTTCAGCCTTGACATCGGGATGATCGAAGACTTTTACGGCTTTGTTCCTATTGTTGGTCGGGATTGGATCTCCTTTCGGTTTGTAAGCATCACACATCACCTGGTTTAATAACAATATTCAAGAAATTTAGAATTTCAAGATCATCTACTCAATTATAAACAATCAGATGAATCTTTTTATTTTGTTAAATATTCAGATGAGCTTACAAGAATGTTATTCCCTTTCCTGAATGGATCTTTAAATATCGCCTGAGGACTTTTTTTTTTACAAAAAGACATTAAACAAAAATAATAATGATAAATCTGATTTGATTAACTTAAAATTATGTGAGGTGAATTACTATAGAATGACTTCACTGTCGTCTCCTGCGGCTTGATTGGTGCTGGATCCATCGTAGTTCCATTTTGGAAGCTTTGATGGATCGCTTACTGGTCCTGGTAGTGTCTGCTCAAAAAAGAAAAATTCAATCATTATAGAGAAAAAGACATGAAAAGACGAAACAATAAACAGATATTGTGTAAATAGTAGTATTATTACTCTGCCTTTGCTTCTAATGTCCATTCCAGACCCACCGATCCTGTTCTCAAGAAAACAGAGTAAAAAACAAAGCAAAAACTTTATGTTACGTTGTAAATAGAGCCATGCAAGTTCATAAAGCAAATGATCTAACCATATGTATTCAGCGATGATTTGCTTGGTGTCGAGATTGAGGTTTAGGAGTTCTGAGAGTAGAGACATGATTTCTGCTTTGTCTCTCTAGAGAAGAAGAAGATCAAATTATAATAGCCACTCTGATCAAGATTGGCTCTCTCTATTTCACTCACTCTCTCACTTTGCAAAGTATATTTTATAGAAGCAGACTAATTCTCCTAAGATCCTATTTTCTTGTTTTCCGAACAATAATCGCTGATCAGTTACAATATAAAATATATAACATACATTAGCATCACGTATTGATTAGAAAAAAAAATATCGGAAACATTTCCTTTTATTCCCGTTTTGCTAGCAATCTTGTTTATGGTTGTTTACTATTAGAGGAAATTGTTTACAAAATCAGTGGGAAAATAACAGACGGAACAAGATTTGTGTGGATCATTTAGCGGTGTAAAAGATGATGCATCAATATGAAAAAAAATACAAAGAGTAATATACGTAGGATAGAAGAAACGAAAAAATGACATGTGTCAAAGCTCGCGTCAGTGTTAAAAGACACGAATCAGAGCACAGACTTTTGCACGTGAACAAAATTAAAGTTTTCAACCTTTTTCTTTGTCCCCACAAAAGATCTAACCAGAAAATTTTAACACTAACTATATAAGGCCATGATCAAAGGAGTTTTTTAGATGATTTCTTAAGACAAAACAAAATTAATTTAAATGGAAAAATACCAAAGTTATAAGAAATGATTCTTATATAAGACATTTAAGAACTAACTCTTAGATAACAGGTGTAATTTTATAATAAACAAATAAATAAGAATTTTTTTATAGTTCTCCTTTAATCATACTCTAACGCTGCTAGTGCTAGTGCTAGTGCCAGTTGCTAAAGAAGAGCTCTCGCTGACATTTTCAAACATACCGGGTTTGCATGGGGTTTCCTCTTTGCCCCGAAGAATTAAGCTGTCAAAAGTGCACATGATTCCAACGAAATATGCTTTCTGAATTTTCGTTAATAGCAAGATCACTTGATTTATGAAGTCGATGATTTGTGAGAAGCTATCAAAGGCATGTGTCCTTTGAGGCTTTGACTCCAGATTCCTGAGTGCTGTGCATTGTATGGTAGCCTAGTTTTCTCAGAAGGGTCGTTCTTGCTCAATATCTCCATAAAGCAAATGGTATTATATCTAGCTAGCTAGTTTCTTTAGTGGTAAAACCAAATTCGTTATTATGAGGTATATCTCCCAGCTAAATCTGTCTCTGAAGCGACAGGTTGAGAGAAGCACCGCCTCACTGTATCCATGTCGTCTCTTTCTAAACTTTCACAAACTGGGAACTAGTTCTTGTCTATTTTTAACATCTTGGTTGTTCTATTTTTGAGGAAACTCTTAGCCCTCAATAGTTTTCACTTGTCCCTTTGTATACAAACTCACAGAATCAGAAGTCTTTGTTTCTTTACTTCGACTGCTGATCCAAAAGACTATTTCAAAGAAATCGAAAACTAACTGAAACTTTCTCTAGCATTTTCCTAATACTGAGAAGCAGAGTTATTATGTCCATCGATATATCGATGATACTTTTGTTGTTTTTGTCGAGTGTGCTTTTGTTGTTCTTCATGCTTTGTGCTGACAAGTTTAGCAGAGAGTCTTTTGTACTCTGTTGAGGTGGTGGTTAATGTGCTAGACAGCTAGAGGTTGAAAACTTTAATTTTGTTCATTGTGATATTGAGCAGTAGAATAAGAAGGAAGGTCACTGCAGAGATTTAAGTCGCTATGTTTGTTTATAAACTGCTCAATCCTCTGTTCATAACATTTAGTTTTGTGAGATTGAGCAGTAGAATAATAAGGAAGCTCACTGCAGAGACAGAAGATGCGAGATCATTACCAGAAAAATTGGGAAACGTGTTGGCAAAGGATCTTGTCCAAACAAATTACAAAACATAACCAGAAGAAATGTACAACTCAAATTTTACTATAATAAACGTTTTACACTTCATTAAAATTCCATGATTGTGGAATTGAAACTACAAAAAATGAAGAAGTGAACTAGAATAAACAACTCAAACTTCACCATCAAGACACAAACCGAAGCTGAATACCTGTTTTGAGTTCGATCAATTTTTCTCTCATATGAGAAAAACTGATCGAGGTCAAAACCGGACTCTCCTCATTACAGAGTCGATAAAGATGATTAAGCACTCGTGACAAGACTTGTAGAAAACTCCTTAAACTCCTCATCAGATGCCAAACCTTCGAAAATTGTCTCAAAATCAAGACCCATCACATCCCAGTTCTCTTCTGTAGGTAATAAAGCGTTATCGTTGTTGTTGCAGGCTTGTTCAGAAATCGACACAATCTGTTGACGTTCCTCTTCTTCATCCTTGTTGACAACAACCCCGTTTACTTGTAATAAAACATCGTTGTTATCGCTGCAGGTTTCTTCAGAAACAGACACAACCTGATGATCCTCTTCTTCAACCTTGTCCACAACAGCAAACTCGTTGAGGAGTTGATCAAGATCCGTATCGCTCCACTCATCCAACTTTCCTTGGGCAGGTAATAATAAAGCGTTTTCGTTGTTGTTGCTGCAGAGATTTTCAGAAACCTGATGACCCTCTTCTTCTTCTCCTTCTTTAGTTTGATTTTCCTCATCAGTGCCGTGGTGATCTGAAACAACAACATCGCTTTGATTCTTCTTCCTCTTCTTAGCTTCTCTTCCATTAGGGTTTTGATCATGATGCGCACGCAACGTCTCTACGTCCCTCAACAGCTTCTTCATGGACTCGATCCCTTCCATAATATCTTGAGGAGTCTTAAACCTCTCCTCGTCGTCCCACCAGTGCCCTAACCCTAGACTGCTGCTTTCGAAGCAAACACCGAGGTCTTCTCTCATCTCTTTGCTATCCATAATAGAAACAGGAGCGAGTCTCTCTCCGGAGAGGTAAGCGGAGACGACGTTTTCGACGGAGGAGTGGCCGAACGAGAAGAAAGACACGTTCGAGTTCGCAGAGATAGGAGTGGCTAAGATAGCGATTTGAGCGTCGGAGGCAAGACAAAGCTGAGAGGCCTTACTGTATAGACCGTAGCTTCGTTTCGTGAAACAAGTTGCCAGCGAGTTCCTGTCCGTTATCTTCTTAATATCGATCTTTCTCTTCGTACCTTTCGCCATACTTTTTTTGTTATGAAGAAACCAAACCCTAATTCTCACAAGTCGCGAAAGCTAAATTAGACAAAAACTCGAGAGCGGGTTTGTTTGTGTTGTGTGTCTGCGTTTGATATGAAAATTAGCAGAGTAGCCACACTACCTGGATTTATATATACGCTTTGTTGTAGTGTGGTAATTATATCCGCCGCCATTTGCTAATCCGTAATTAAACTTACAATTCCCCCGCTAAATGCCATCTTTACTTAAATTAATTTACAATCTTTCCTTTTTATTGAAGCGACACCAAACCCAGACCGGTTCGATTAAACCAGCTTTAATTACTCCTACCAAGTTCGGTTCGAGTGATGGAAACAAATTATATCCGGTTATTCGAACATTAAATTTCTGACATTTATATAGGTTTAACCAAATACAAACCGGAAAGAAAAATTATACCAAAGAAGAATCTTGGTTTAATTTATAACATTGGATTTCACTGAATTTATAAAACGTATCCAATTATATTGAAATATATATATTCTGTTGGTCATTTTTAGTATGGAAAATTTCCATGGAACAAATCATGCTCTCATAACTCCCAATGAATCATTATCACCAAGTATTGAAGTTTAGGAGATGTGACATTTGCAGCCAATTTCATTCCTCATGATCAGACCTCAACTCTTTCAACAAGTGTTCTCTACACTGCAATTCCCTCAAAACTCAATAAAATCCACACAAAAAAACTGCTTACATGTCATATTCATTCACTAAACGCACTCAGATTTAGTAGTTTTCAGATACAGGTCTCGAAGGAAAGAGGCGCATAAGAAAAGTGATAAACGACCAGAGACACATAACTGCTAGAAACTGCAAAGTGACGACCAAACCAACGAGTGCAACTCCTCGCTCTGAGATTTCTACAGTCGTTGACGCATCTTTCATCGCAAACATCAGTCTCTGAACAAAAGTGGCTGCTCTTGTCACCTGATACAGCCTATACACCTGCCATTACATAATTGAAACAATACTGTAACATCTCTGCTAAAAAGGGTTTCTCAAACAAGAAGATGGGCAGACCGAAATCATCAAGACCGAAATGGTCCATGTCAGGCATGTAAGTTTTTACCTCAAAGACTATTGGAACAATGGGCCAACAGGACGAGCCGCGTCTTTCAAGCTGAGCCTCGAAGCCTCGTTGTACCGCGCAGCCAACCAAGAAAGGAAGCACAGTAATCAACGCATCGACTCCTAGAGCTGGCCAAGTCATGTAGACAGCAAACAAGGGAACAACAACTTTTAAACCCATAATGAGAAATGCAGACGTAAGGTATCCTCTCAGTCCGGTGATTAGACCCCATCTTTTGGAGCTGAAGTCTAAGTAGGGCCTCTGCACTCGGTCAGTCAAAGACAGGAATATCGCGAGTCCAGCATAAAACACCGTCTCAAAGCAGAAGGAAGTAATAATCTCTGCATCAAGAAAATATAAGTTACAAATCCTGATAAGAGACTACATCAAACATGAATTCAAATGACTAGCATCACACAAATAAGAGCTTGGATCATAAGGGAAGCATCTTGACTTTAAGAAGCTTAGGTCATGAATTCAAGATCACTTTAACGATTTTGTAACTGCACATCAGAAAATCAGGTTCTAAACCTATACAAACCTCAGAGTCAAAAACACATTTGAAAAGAAGCCTACACTTAAAACATAACCATCAAGATACACACTTGTACTCTACTTGTCTCTCGAATTCATCCGATGTTACCACTCTAAAGCTTTAAAAGATTATGGATGAATGAATGTTCACGGACTTTACCAGCAAAAGTGTCGTTTTTAAACGTAGCTTCAATGGTACCACTCAGAAAGAACTGTGGAAGAATCAATGAAGCTATGAACACAACAGGGGCCAAAATCCACAAGAAGGAGGAACCTTTCTCTTCTTGGAAGGGAGCTGAGAGGAGTTTGCTTTCTTCAGCCAGCTGGTGGGTTAAACCGTTGAAAGAAATCGAACCAGACTTTCCACGGAACAGCTCAGCTCGAGCATAGCTATCAGGTTGTTGCTTTGGTTCAGGCCTCGAATCAGATTGAGAAGAACATACAAGACGGCCTCGGCTCAAGTAAATCCCACCTTGTGGTTTGTTCCAAACAAGTGTTTCTTGATTAACAAAGAAAATTGCAAAAAGTATCAGTCTTTGTGATAAAGATTGGAACTTTGAAAGAAACCAAAGTGAATGCTTACGTCTGGAATCAAGTTTCTGACGAGTTGCAAATGTGGAAGACGCCTAGGAGAATTCAAAGATGATTGACAAAATTTAGGATAAGGTTTAGAAGAATGGAGAAAGACGAAATCTTGATAGTTGGGTTTTACTTACAGGAGGATGGGAGAGTGAAAGTCGAAGTCTTGGTGGAAGAAACCCTAAGCAGATAGCTTTCGATTCCATTTTTTTGGGATTGTGTTGTTGTAAAGGGTTTTTGCGTTTCTTCTACTTCTTCTCAGCAGGCTTAAACCCAGAAGAGTTTACAAATTTACCTGCCCACCAAATTATATTTCTTCAGGTTTCTCTTTTTATTCCATATTTTTCACTCAAATCCAAATTTACTACTTACTTACTACTACTGTAGTATTTTTTTACTCAATTTTATTTACACTTTTTTTTTGTCAACAATTTTATTTACACTTATAATCCACTTTGGTTTTATTTATTAGCTTTGATTGTTTCAGTTTACACTTCACTCTTTTTTTTTTTTGTTACACAGACTAATAATTTTGTGTAAACAGTCTATTTTATATCCAAATAACTTTTTTTTTTGTACACAGGACAATTAATTTGCTTACATACATTTCTATGGACATTGTTAACGAATGTCAGTAGATTTTCATGAAATTTATCATTTTCTATTATAAAATTTGCAGACAGAAGCATTTTTATTTTATTTTTAGTTAGAATGAAGTTTAGGCAAAACTACCAAAGCTTGAATAAATCAAGAATGAGTTAAGTTGCAGGAAAGAGAGAGAAGAGGAGGCTCAGCTATGTAACCTTTGGAAACTTTAGCATCATTCTACTACCACACAGTTTGGTAGCAGCCGTAAGTCCGGCCTTTTTTTCATCATCGCCACCGTTTTTATTCAATTCATTTACCCACAAAAATTGTTTGTTGATTAAAAAAACGAAAACCTTTACAATTATCTCAAAAATTTGCAAATACACTGAAGGAAAAGATTTATGAAAAAGGTGTGTGGATGAGGGGGGGAGAGAGAGAACTTTAAAAATTTTGAAGTCTGAGGAACCAAAAAACGAAAAATCAGATAGAGACGCCGACATTCTTACACACCGGCGAGATGTGAAAACCCTACTTGTTCATGATGGGTCGTATGCTGGGCTATATATGGAGCGTTCTATTACACTTAATGGGCCTACAGAAATAATAGTTATTATGAGCCCAACTTCTGTTGTGCAACTGAAAGTTTTAAATAAATCTGATTATTCTGAAAAATAAATCTAGATAGGCAGATCCTAAACCTCAACAAAAAAAAATGCTAAAATGTTACCTAAACATAAATCTTTTTTTTTTGTCGCCACCTAAACATATATTTAAAATATTAAAATATTAAAAAATATGCTAAAATTAAAATATTAAATGCTAAAATTAAATCGAACATCTAAAATATAAATATTAATATATAACTATTATTTGTGTAAAATATATATTAAAATATCATATTTTTCTAATATATATTTAAATATTATATTTTTTTGTCAACATATTAGATATCAGTTTAAATATATATTAAAATATTATTTGTGCAATTAAATATTTAAAAAGTGCTAAAATTAAATCGAACATCTAAAATATTAATTTTCAAATCTTAAATCCTAAACATTAATTTTTTAAAAATATAAATATTTAATTTTATTTGTGTATTTTATTAGTTTTATAGGTTTTAATTATCCAAACAAAAAACGTGGGTAGTAATATTAAATAGTGAATATAAAATAGTGAATGGGTCGGAGCTATATAATTGTGGCCCTCATATTTTGTTCCAAATTTTTTTTTTTTTTAAAATATAAATCTACCTTATTGTAAAATATTAAAATGAGATTATTACCCTAATTTAATCCATGCAATAAAGATAAGTCGCAAACCATCTCTAACAAAACAGCATCCGGTTTATCCTTAATCATCATCATCTTGTCGACATCTTAGGGTTCCTCCTTCCTCTCTCTCTGGCCAAAAGGCTCTCCGATTATCTTCTTCCTCTGCTTCACTCAGAAGGGTAATCATGGACGCCGTGGCAGCGAGTTTATCTAAATCTCCCGCCTTTCTCCGTCCAACTTCCAAAAACCTCTCTGGGTCGATTTTCCTAACCTCTCCTGGGTTCATCCGATTCGGCTCCGGCCCTCAATTTCGCCACAGAGTATGTCTCAATTCTCTAACCCCTTTTATTCAATTTACCTAAATTCTTGTAAAAATTGAAACTTTTGTAAGAATGGTTTCGTTTTAAAACCGAAAAATCTAATCTTTTTGTTTTGTCTCTCTCTGCTTTGCTCAGCAGAGCTCTTGTCTTAAACTCTCGAGACCATTGCAAAGACGAACCTTTGTGGTTAAAGCTTCAGCTTCTGGTGATGCTGCGTCTGCTTCAACCGATTCGATTGCGCCACTTCAGTTGAAGTCTCCCGTGGGACAGTTTCTATCGCAGATACTCGTGAGCCATCCTCATCTTGTGCCTGCAGCCGTTGAACAACAGCTTGAACAGCTTCAAACTGATCGTGACGCTGAGGAACAGATCAAAGATTCAGCTTCTGTTCCTGGAACAGACATTGTTCTCTACAGGTTTGTCACATGCCTATCCTATTATTACCCTTCAGATGTTATTATATGGGTTTAGTTTTTGAGTTAGGTTGTTTCTTGCGTGTTTAGGAGGATAGCTGAGGTTAAGGAGAAAGAAAGAAGAAGGGCTTTGGAAGAGATTTTATATGCGTTAGTGGTTCAGAAGTTCATGGACGCTAATGTTTCACTTGTACCATCGATAAGCTCGTCTTCTACGGATCCTTCTGGTAGAGTTGATACTTGGCCGACTCAAGACGGGGAGCTCGAGCAACTTCACTCTCCTGAGGTTTATGAGATGATTCAGAATCATCTTTCCATCATTCTTAAGAACCGTGTTGGTGATCTGACAACTGTAGCACAGATAAGCAAGCTCGGAGTTGGACAAGTGTATGCTGCTTCTGTCATGTATGGATACTTCCTTAAGCGTATCGACCAAAGGTTTCAGCTTGAGAAGACGATGAAGATTCTTCCAGGTGGGTCAGATGAAGATGAGACTAGCATTGAACAAGCAGGCCGGGAAGTAGAGAGAAGCTTCTATGAAGAAGTGGAAGAGACTTATCAAGCTGTATCCTCAAACCAAGAGGTTGGTTCATTTGTGGGAGGGATCAACGCGAGTGGCGGCGGTTTTAGCAGTGAAATGAAACAGTCCCGGTTGAAAACATACGTCATGTCCTTCGACGGAGAAACCCTTCAGAGATACGCTACAATCAGATCAAGAGAAGCGGTTGGGATAATCGAGAAGCATACAGAGGCTTTGTTTGGTAGGGCAGAGATTGTGATAATACCGCAAGGCACAATTGATCCGTCAAAGGATGAGCACATAAAGATCAGCTTCAAGGGACTGAAGAGGCTTGTGTTGGAGGCTGTGACGTTTGGTTCGTTCCTCTGGGATGTGGAGAGTCATGTAGATTCAAGGTATCACTTCGTACTGAACTGAAATGGTTTGTGTGTTTGGTGATAATGTAATTTCTCTGGGAGGCTTGAAGGGGGGATTTGTCTTTGTAATATACGCCTGACTACTATTGTTGCCCCCTGAGAAATATCAATACCTCTGAGTTAATATTAGCGATGAGTTTCATTTGCTTTTCTGCTACTACATCTTGCAAATTGAAGCAAGGAAGAACCATATTTTGTCGGCCGCGGTTACTCAATCTAAAATTCTTATTACAGCCACTAGTTTTTTTTTTATCTTGAATTGTAAAACTGTGATTTTGAATATATGATGAGAACTCAAAATCACAATGATAGTAGCTCTATGATGAGAGATGATCATAGAGACCAAAGGGGAAATTATAGTGATCTGATGTTTGCGGAAGATGTTTGAAATATTAAAGTTTTAACTTCAAGATGTTTGAAACAATTAAGTTTGTGATATTCAAAAGTTCTTCTAGTTCTATGTAGATGTTCGTTTCCCTGTTTCAATCCGAAAACAACTTCCACATACTATATTACTTTTCCAATACATGTTAAACACAAAATGCTAGATGATATAGCAGTTTTAGTTGAGGTCACAAGCTACTCTGTACGTAAAACGTATGCAATAACAAAACTAACACAGCATGAGACCAAAGTTTTAGCAAAAGTTATGTTATGAGAAAGTATGACACAAGGCCTATCCATAATTGATTGATGAAGGTTTTATCTGCAGTCACATATATGTCCATAGAGCGTCTTAATTTCTCATTCAAAGAAGACAATGCTAAGAGAGAAAAGCCTACTCTTGATAACACACGACACAACTGAGCCCATCCACGCTGAGGAAACACCTCTATTACAGTGTCTTTATTTAACAGAAGAGAAAAATATAAAGTTTGCCAAGATTCATCTTCTCAAGTCCCGGCTCGATATGCAACACATTGTCCTTCTTATCACTTCCCATCCAAGGTAAGCTCATCCGCAACGAATTTATCACCAGGCCAAAACTCGAAGACTCGTCAGAGACTGTCATCACGTACAAAATTTCTAAAGGAACATTCTTTTTTTACTTTTTCCTAAGTTCCAGAAGACCGTTAACAGAAGGCTGCCCGTCCTTCCACTTATAAGATTCAAAAGCCCTCACTTCAAAATGGAGCAACGTTTCTCTTCTTATAATCAACGAACTAACATCACCCCCTGTGACTGACGCAATAGCATCAAGCTGTGTCAGTGACCACAGGCGAGTAAGGCATTCCAATGCTTTCTTATTCTTAAGGTGATAGGTATTATCCTAGGTCTTTTGATCTTCACACTGCAACTCCAAACGACACAATGGACAAACATGACTGGTCTCAAACCACTTTACGATACACTCATCGTCAAAGTCATGTCCACAAGGTAAAGTCACAAGTGTTGCCCCATTGCTAAACTCTTCCAAACAAACTGTGCACTGTTCCTTATTGTTGCCTTTGACGTATATTCTCCTGGGAAGGGATTTGACCACGAGCTTGTTAGCGGGTCGAAACCGTGTATCATTAGTGGTCTCATCGAACGAGGCTTGAAGGGTTTCATCATCATCATCGTCTTCGAGATAATCAGGAAAAAGATCCAACTGAACCTCCAAAGCACATCCAGGAGAATACTCACTACTAATACTTGTGGAACAAGTTAAATCATCAACATAGGAAACTAGGTCCATCATCGCATCATCAATAACGTCGTCGTTGATTCCGGCTTCCACTAGGAAATTCTGCAGTTCTTGTATGCTTAGAGACTCGTCATGGTCGTCGTCATCACCGAAGAAATCTTTTATGGGAAGCGACCTAGTTATGAATGGCGGGTGAAAGTCACCAACATCGTCAAAGATCGTTGCAGTGACTATGATCGTGCCAGCATCTTTTGGTTCAGGATTGCAATCGATTTCGTGGTTTAAATTGGTTCTCATGACTACTTTACTCAACAACACTATCACTCCAAGAAAACGTGGTTCGACCTAATTTATCGACTTCTTGTTTTGATTTGTTCGAAGTCGCTCAAAAGAAAAAATAAAGGGAACGGAAAATAACTAAATTGATGCTCTTAGGTTACGTGGGTATGTATAATAGAGATATAATTTAAGACTGTGATCAGGTGTATTTTTAGTCGGTACGGTACCAACCCAACAATTTCCTTTTTTTTTACCGAGACCGAGTCTACCAACATCGAGCATCTAACAATTCCCTCTCTACTGTTTTTTTCCTTTTTAAAATATAGAAACTTATTAACCAACAAAAATAAATAATTTACAAAGAAGGGGAATCTAGAGGTTTTTTACTGAGCTGGTGAATCAAAATTTGAATTATGTTCTCTAGTTTTTCTTTACCTTTTTTGGCGAAGATTAGTACTTTCCCATGAATTCTCAAAAAAAAATTATTACTTAATTTAGAAAATAGTTTTTTTTGGGAAGAAACGGATATAATATAGGATAAACAAATTCATCAATTAAAAATTTTAAGTTTAACAAATCTTTAAATATTATCCAAAAAAATAGACATTTCCAAAAATTATTCTTCCCAAAAACAAAACACCCTTTGTTTTAAAAACAAAATTTTCAAAAAAATTGTGGTATGATTTCTCAAGAAAAAAACCAAAATTCTTAATTTTCCTAAAATTTCTCAAGTTTTCAAACATTACTACAATGTCAAATACTCAAGGGAGTTTTAGGCATTGTATGTATTGAAAGATGTTGTCAATAAATTATATTTGGTGTGAAAGTTTTCTTTAATCTACTGGTTAATTTGACTACAGTTCATTAATGCTTCTATGCTTAAAAATTTGAGTTTCAAACCCCAAAAATTGTAGAAAATTTTCAATATGATGCAGATACAACCATTAGATATGAATCTTTGTAAAGGGTTTAGGTGGTGGACTAAATGTTTAAGAACATAAAAGATGGTATCCTGATACACAACATACTCCAAAGTAGCAAAACAAAAGAATCGAATTAAAAACGAGACACTAAACAAAGCTTCATTACAACAAGTAACACTCCTAAGTCAAATCTATAATCTTCGTACTAATTGTGCCATCCGATCTAGCACTAGGTCTTTTGATCTTCACACTGCAACTCGAAACGACACAATGGACAAACATGACGGGTCTCAAACCACTTTACGATACATTTTTCGTCAAATTTATGTCCACAAGGTAATATCAAGAGTATTGCTCCATTACTAAACTCTTCCAAACAAATTGTGCACTCTTCCAATCCTATCTCCTTAGTGTTGCCTTTTTCCTTTTCGATCTTCTTGTTGTATGTTTCCCTGGGTAGGGATTTGACGACGTGTTTGCTAGCGGGTCGAGACCGCGTGTAATTAGTGAGCTCATCGAACTGAGACAGAACATCATCATCCTCATACTCATCATCGTCATCATCATCATCGAGATCATCAGAAACAAGATCCAACCGAATCACTAAAACACATTCAGGAGAATACCCACTATTACTTGTGGGGCAAGTTACATCATCAATATAGACATCTAGGTTCGTCAGTGCATCAAGAATAACGTCTTCGTCGATTTCTGAATCCTTCAAGAAATCAATCAAGTCATCTTTGCTTTGACACCCGTAGTCACCGTTCTCATCACCGACGAAGTCATTTAAGGGAAGCGGCGTAGTCATGAATGGCGAGATTTCACCATCTTCCCCAAAGATCGCTGCAATGACTATGATCGTGCCAGCCGGTACTTCTAGTTCAGGGTGGTTAAAGATTTCGTGGTTGAATTCGGTTCTCATGACTAGTTTACACAAGAATACTATCAGTCCAAAAAAACGGTTCGTAGCTTAAAATCGATGATATCTGGTACTTATAGCAGACAAACTTAGTCGGTGCACTAATTGTATTTTATTTATTACTCAAACTTCCAATTTTTCCAAAAGAGAAAAACAAAGACTTGACAATTTCTATTTTTTTCCTATAGAAATTATATATTTCTCCTGTGTTTTTTTCCGTTTTTTATTTTTAATATCTATTAATATATAAAAATTGGGACTATAAAAATTTTATAATTTCAAATAATATTTTTTCATATAATTAACTATACATAACCTATAAATATTTTTGGTGAAAAATACGTTTAATAAATTTAATAAATATTATAAAATAAGAATATTAAACAAATATTTACATATAAATAATGAGAAGATAAGAAAAATATCTATAAATTTTTATTAATGAAATATATTTGGATTTTTATAATCTACATCTAAACTTTATATTTTAATTATTTTTAGTATTTGAATATAATAGATATGAGACTAGTTTAAAAATAGATATATTTTAAATTCTTTAAATTATCATTTTACTAAATTTATATATAGTAAATTATGCATTATTTTAATTACTTGTGAAACTAAAAAAAAAATACTTTCATTTACTTCACCTTTTTTCAAATGTTTCTCAAACTGAATAAGTTATTGTTTTATTCATTTAATATAAATGTAAATCGAAGTATTTAGTTTTTTGTATATATATACTTTAATCAATTTATTACAAAAAAATCATTAACTTTTAATAACTTAATATAAAAAATTATAATACAAACATATTGATGAATCTAATAATTTGAATTGAGTAAGATAATGTTATTTGCAGTATTTTAATTTAAAGCAACATAACAAAAAATAATATATTGAATTTGAGATATTTATTAAAATATTTGATATATTTATGGGAAAAAAAAAGAGTTCATTCAGAGTTTGAGAGAAAGAATTTATGATGTGATATAAAAAAATATTAGACTATGTTTTAAAGAGTTTGCATTTAGTTCAAGTATTATATGATTTTACTAATTAGCATCACTAATTTTTTAATATTGAAGTTCTTCAACATGATTGGATTTGTTTTGAAAATTGAAATTTTACTATGAAATTAATATTACATAACAAAAATTAAAAATGACATATAAAAATATCATAATTCAAATAGTCAAATATTTTTTAATAAATAGATAATAATCTAACTTAATTTTCAGATTAGCATCACATAAAACAAATCATTATGTACTAAAAGACTAAAACTAATAAAAGTTCAGTTAAAATTTTAGAAACAATTTATGATGCTATATAAAAAATATTGGACTATGTTTTAGAGAGTTTGCATTTAGTTTAAACATTATATGATCTACTAATTATCATCATTAACTTATCAAATTATGAAGTTTGTCAACATGATTGAATTTTGTTTTTAAGTTAAAAATTTATTATGAAATCTATATTTCATATGTTCAGTCAGGACTTTTCAATTTGGATTAATTTGCCAAAATTGAATAGAAGTAGGATTAGATAGACCGGAGGAATCATTTTTGCTTAATCTCACCTCAGGAAACTTTCCTGAATGTTTCCAATAAATATTCCATATAAACATATCGTAAAATTTTGAATAGTAAAATATTAAATTAAATCATTCTGTTTTTTCAAAATAAAAATTTTGCCGGTTTTGTAAAAATACTTGATTATTTTCTTGAATTTTTTTGAAACTATAAAATTAGTTAGATATTTGAAATTATATAGATTTTGATGTGGGTGCAAAACTATAATTTAATTAAATAAGTACATTTTATTTTGGTAATTTCTCAATAAATAGAGTACATAGTTAAAAAGCTTCGAAAAGAATATTTTTTTTTAAATGACAATTGTGTGCTTCTAGATAATTTAAGAGGTTAAAATGATTAATATAGGTTTAATAAGTAAATATTTATTAGAAGTAATATACATGTAAAAAATAATTTATTGATGGAAAATAATCAGTTATTCACAAAAAATATTGATGTTGAAGAAAATGTTAATATTATATTTTTTAAACTATAACAAAATAAGAGCATAATTTATATTATGTAAAATTCATAAAAGTATTATATATATAAATAGTTGATTTGTTGGTAATATGTAAAAAAATATGTATATAAATTGTTAATATTTCAAAAAACATTTTTTAAAATCATATATTAAAAAATTCTACACGTTATTTGTGTGAAAAATCTAATATAAACAAAAAAGATTGTGTTATAAAGAAACATGATTAATAATTATGACTTACTCCACTTCTGATTAGAAACAAAAGAAGTTTCGTGTAAGTTAGTGAAACAAACACAAATGAATATGTTGACCCAAAGTCGCGTCCATCAAACGTATGGACTTAGAACTGAAACTAGAGCCAAGTAATTTGAAGCACATGTTTAGGCAATCATCTTTTCTTTTTTTCTTTAAACTCATATAATGTTTGTTTATGATTTCAGAGAAATCGAAATTAAAATTACAGAAAAGATCAATGTGGCACAAAGACAGATGATGATGATAATATCAAGGTCAGAGTTGACTTTGGATGGTGCAAAAATAGTCCACTTTTTGAAGTTTAAAGAACAAGGAAATCATACAGAAACTGCTCAAGGATCTGTATCCAAAGGTTTGCTTGCAAAACTGCTTATGCATATGGTTTATGAAAAAGAAAATTGAGATTGCTCTTAAAAATATTATTCGAGATGCAAAGCAGAATGAAATGAAGATAATTTCGAAACTCAATCTGGACTTTGGATGGTGCAAAAGGCTAAAAAACAGAGTAAAGCATACCAAAAACTGTTGAACGAGCTGTACCAAGGGGTTCGCTTGCGAAGATGCTTCAAGTTTCAACATTATATATACATTTTATGGAAAACAAACTAAGATAATTATATGGTTACCAAAATAATTACTTCGATAAATATAGTCTGCCAGCTCTTCTTAATACAAACTGTTATCTTCATGTTTAGTGGTACGGGATGTAACCAAAAAAGAAAATGCAATAATGAATTTACTTATATATGGTTTTGAGTAACCAACTCTCTATACTTGCCGATATTACTCTTCCTTGTGTCTCTTCTCTGCTTCTTCCAAAAGCTCCAGGTCCTTGTTGTACTTGCAGATACGGTAAATGCACCTGTCAGTATATACAAGAGATAGATATCAGTAGAAAAGCACACGAGAGCTTGTTTTTGTGTGCGTGTGGGTGTGGGTGTGGTGTGATAGATGTTACCAGTAGAGAAGAATTCCTGCAGCGCAAAGAACCACATTCCTCTGAGCCTTGTAGATCTGTAGTTTAATGTAAACACACACAAACTCATTCGTAAGCAATCTGAGGCATTTCAGAGGAAACTAGAGGATGAACTAACTATACGAAAGTTTGATACTGCATACCAAAAAGGTTTAGACTTTAGATACAATGCTTGTATAGGAACATACAACTTAGAGTGATAGATAATGAAGCGTTACCAAGAATCACAAGAAACATTGTATAAACTGAACTAAACCCATGTTGCTATTCAACAGAAACTATAGCTATGGTCTAAGGATATAATGAACACACCAATGAGAGACATAAAAAAGATTCAACCTTTGAAAGAGTAGCATCTATACAACTTCCTCAAAAACAATCTTGAGTCCTCACATCAAAACAGCATGAAACATAGATAAAAATCAAAGACAAAGGTGATAAGTTAAGATTCTCGAATTGGGTACTTACAGATTTCTCGTAGCGATCACGTTCTGTAGCAGTGCAAACCTCAGATGAGCAAGAGAGCCTATGCTCATTCTTCCAGTAAATATCTGAAACAGAGTTAAATGATTTAACCAAAATAAGCAACAAACAAAAAGTAATCAATTTTTAATGATATCAACAGAAAAGCCAGAATCGATTGAGAGAGAGATGGTTGTTGTCACCTAGGAGCTGGAATCCGGCGAAGGCGACGATGGAAGCAGCAGGTTGGAGAATGAGAGAGACGAGTGACACGACGCGTTTCTTTACAAGCATAGGGTAAGGTAGAGTCAACATGACGGCGATTATAACTTCGGCGGCCACCACATACGACAGAATCAGCCATTGCAAAGCCATGTTCTTCTTCTTCTTCTTCTGGATCTCTCCTCTCTCTGTCGTGCGAAGTAGACGAAGAATATAGTCTTTGCCCGAACCGCGTACGTGGAACACGTGTTTTTTTCCTTACTAATTAAGTAGTTACTTTACTTACTGGGCTCACCTCCGGCCCAATATCTCCTTAGTATACTATTTCGGTTTAGTTCGGTTAAGTTGTTGAGTTTCGGTACTTTTTTGGGTTTCCTTCTGTCTCCTCCGTTCGAACAAGTACAGAAACACACTGGTACTTGCTCTACTTGTCCTCTCTGCTATTGTTGACTCTCAAAGTTTCAATTTTTCTTCATCTTTCTTTCTTTCTCTATGTTAGCTTCTCCTCCGATTCCCAGGTTTTGATCTCCTTAAAAGCTAAGCACCATGGCTCCTCCCGCTAAGAAGTTCATCAACAACCCCAACGGTTCGTACTCACTCGTCTCCTTCTGTTTTTGAATCTTTATCTCTCTGTTTCTAGTGATTAGTCTCACTACTGTGTTTATTTTTCCGTTGAGATTTGTGCATGTTAACTGATGACTACGTTACTGTGTCTCTTCACACTGCACATTTCTATTACTACGTTGATGCTCTTAAATCATTTCTTCTAAAGACTTTGAAATTTTCGTAGCATATGGTAGTTTCATGATCTAGAAATATCAATTGCGAGAGAGAATGATCATAAATGCTGGTTGTTTTCTCGGTACTGTTCGTTGCAGATGTAGTCACCGAGTTCATCGAGGGACTGGTCGAAACTTATCCTGGACTTCAGTATTTGGATGGTCTTCCTGAGGTTATTAATTTAATCTTTCCCTTGGTTTGATTGTGCAAAGCCTCAACTAATTTCTGACTATTGAATTTGGTTACTTTGACTTCTTCACAGGTTAAGGTTATACTACGAGCTGATGTCTCTGGTGGAGATTATGACAAGGTTGCCGTTATATCAGGCAGGATATCCTTGTCCAAAACCTTGTCTCTGCTTAATTGAGTGTAGTTTGGTCTGTTACGCAATGCCATTTTGTACACAGGAGGAGGAAGTGGGCATGAACCAGCACAAGCTGGGTATGTGGGAGAAGGAATGCTGACAGCGGCTATTTGCGGTGATGTTTTTGCTTCGCCACCGGTTGATTCTATTCTAGCTGTAAGTCTCCTAAAAGTTTTTATCTTCCTTCTTTGTCTTCTCTTTGAGGCTTTCAAGTGAATGGTGAACTTTTTGTGTAACTCCAGGGGATTCGAGCTGTAACTGGTCCAATGGGATGTCTCTTGGTTGTCACGGTACTTAAAACATGGTTAGAAAGCTGCATACATATCAATAAGATGCGAAGAACTACGAATTCTATCTCTCGATGTGTTTAGCAGATTCTAGTTTCTCCTATAACTGTTTTTTTGACAGAACTATACTGGTGATCGCTTGAACTTTGGCCTAGCAGCTGAGCAAGCAAAAACTGAGGGTTTCAAAGTAGAGGTAACTGTCTGTTTATTGTTTTTGAATTTGACAAGAGCGTTAGTGGATAGAATAACATGATCGCTTTTGTAGACTGTGATTGTTGGAGATGATTGTGCTCTACCTCCCCCGCGTGGCATAGCTGGACGTAGAGGTTTAGCCGGAACAATTCTTGTCCATAAGGTTCTTAGTCTTCCTTCCACTTTTCTTACCCTAATCTATCTGTAATCTAAGCTAGCATGTCTTAGCGGCGGTTGCAGTCAATGGTCCTCATCTTGCTTGTTATTTATCGGTGATGTCTAAGCGTCAGGCAGTTTTTGCATTTATGTTTTTGTTTATCCTTTCTTATTGTTATTGGTTAACGATAGGTTGCTGGAGCTGCAGCAGCTGCTGGTCTTTCTCTATCAGAAGTTGCGGCAGAAGCAAAACGTGCATCTGAGATGGTTGGGACCATGGGCGTTGCACTAACTGTTTGTTCGCTCCCGGGACAGGTTACATCAGATCGTTTGGGTCCAGAGAAAATGGAACTTGGGCTTGGAGTTGTATGTTATTTCCCCTATTGTTTTCTTTTACGCCATTGGAAAGAGATAGCTCACATTGCTGTTTCGTCTATCTTCGACTTTTTATTTCTTGTTGTAGCATGGGGAACCTGGTGCTGCTGTGGTCGACATTCAACCTGTGGATGTTGTTGTTTCTCATGTTCTTCAACAGATACTAAGTCCAGTATAATCCTGTTTTCTTATTCCATAACTATCTTGCGGTTATTGACTTTGCTATCCCCAAATAATTGTATCTTTTTTCATTCATTGGCCTATGTATTCTTTCTACTGCAGGAGACTAATTATGTTCCAATTACACGGGGTAACAGTGTGGTTCTGATGGTTAATGGGTAAGCCTGTGTATTCCTAGCTGATCCTTGTATTATTTCACCATATCATAATGTTATGATACCCACTTATGGTCCAACGAGTTTTCTTAACTATATCTCAATATTTTAGTTCATTTTCTGTTGTTTTACAGCTTAGGTGGTACCCCTTTAATGGAACTTATGATTGCTGCTGGAAAAGCAATCCCTAAACTACAGTTGGAATTTGGACTTGCCGTTGATAGGGTGTATACGGGATCATTTATGTCATCCCTTGATATGGCAGGTGACTGTTGTTTATTGTGCCTATGTAGAGTTATCGGTTTTGTGCTGTTGCTCTCACACTCCTTCCTTTCTCCAGGGTTCTCGATATCGATCATGAAGGCTGACCAGTCAATTTTAGAGCGTTTGGATGCTCCGACCAAGGCACCTAGTTGGCCAGTTGGCACAGATGGTCTGTGAAATGTAGTTAAATTGTCTTTCTTCTTCTATTTCTTTTGGAACTTGTATTAGTTGTCAATTCTTCATTCTGTATCATTATTTGGTTCGTCTTTGTGGTTTCCTATCTTATTTCATTTCAAATTTTGATTTTCCTTCTTTCTGTGCTTAAAATCAAATCTCTCTATACAGGGAACCGCCCACCAGCAAAGATCCCCGTTCCACTGCCTTCTTGTCGATCCACAAAAAACGAAGAGGTAAGTATTAGGTTTGGTAAGCATTTGAGGCTTAAAGGAGTTGATAATGGTAACTTCCAATTCGTGATATTAGTCTGTAAGCCGACCTCAAGAACTTAGTCAACAAGGCCGAATTCTTGAGGCAGCTATTGAAGCAGCAGCATCTGTGGTCATCAGTCTGAAAGATAGTTTGAACGAGTGGGATGAAAAAGTAGGTGACGGGGACTGTGGATCAACAGTAAGTCCCGTTTTAAATGTTGTATAACGCAAGTTTTTGCATTGTGCATGTCATAAAATCTTTATGCACTCGCACCGATGATCATTCCACGGTTCCTTAGACTTTGCCGAATCAGTCAGTATCTTTTTACCAAGGCGTATTTCCCATCTCTTATTGTAATAAGAGTTAACCTGCAAAACAAAGCATAGCACACAACAACCTATGTCTCGGATTTACACCCACACACGGGATTCATAGTCCGGGACTTCACCATTCTAACGATCAAAATCTTCCTCCTAAAAACAATCCTGCAAAACAAGGCAAAGGGGAAGTGAAAGCACTGGAAATTCACTCTTGACTGAAGGATCTTTTCACGCACCCCTTAGAACGGAACTAAGATAAAGACTAACACCTAGTTAATTTTGCCCGCTAAACATACTAAGCAACAAGCAACAGAGCGAACGGATTAGAACTTTACCGGATACTGGGTTAAATCGAAAGCAACAGGCCACAAGGCACAGCACTTAATCACGACTCGATCTAGACACTTAAAAGAAAAGGTTCTACTGGTTTTGAGAGAGTTTTGGCTAACTGAGAGGAATGAGGCGAAGTGGGGGTACTTATACCCGATTTCCATCCGCTGAACGGGGCAATGTGGCGTACATGCAAAGGACCTGAACATGCAGTTCGCCACGATCTTGGACCTAGGACGTAGATCAGGTGAGTTGCTCAGTAGACTGTCAGTTCAACAGTGCGCATTGTTCGTCGGGCTAAACTGAGTGGAATGAGTCACAATTCCACTATCTCCTTTTCGACCAAGTTTTCTTCATGCATTGGTCAGTCTGATCAGCAACCACTGTTCAGAGGTCATCAGCTTGGGCAGCAAGTGTTTCGCCATGATTATGTCCTCCACTTACTCCTTTATTCATTTCACATTCTTCGCTTGGGTGGCATCGATTCATTCGGGAACTGGTGCGGCAACTCCCAGTATAAATACCACTTTTCCTTGGTTTATATATTCCATCAACAACATTCTTCCTTCTTCTTTCAAACACCAACTCCTTTCCACGTTCCTTAGATGCTCGATCCTCCTCCTTCGGCCGTATCGGGCCATCGCTCCTTAGTGTCTACTCTTAGTGTTTTCTCCAAACTACTCGGGCTTTTCTTGCCTCCTCTCACTAGAAAAACTTAACTCTTCCTCCTTTGGCTTACCAACGTTGATCATCTTTCATCTGAGATCTGGAAATATTTTTCCTTCTCTCGACTTAGCTCATTCGGGACCTTCTNATCACGACTCGATCTAGACACTTAAAAGAAAAGGTTCTACTGGTTTTGAGAGAGTTTTGGCTAACTGAGAGGAATGAGGCGAAGTGGGGGTACTTATACCCGATTTCCATCCGCTGAACGGGGCAATGTGGCGTACATGCAAAGGACCTGAACATGCAGTTCGCCACGATCTTGGACCTAGGACGTAGATCAGGTGAGTTGCTCAGTAGACTGTCAGTTCAACAGTGCGCATTGTTCGTCGGGCTAAACTGAGTGGAATGAGTCACAATTCCACTATCTCCTTTTCGACCAAGTTTTCTTCATGCATTGGTCAGTCTGATCAGCAACCACTGTTCAGAGGTCATCAGCTTGGGCAGCAAGTGTTTCGCCATGATTATGTCCTCCACTTACTCCTTTATTCATTTCACATTCTTCGCTTGGGTGGCATCGATTCATTCGGGAACTGGTGCGGCAACTCCCAGTATAAATACCACTTTTCCTTGGTTTATATATTCCATCAACAACATTCTTCCTTCTTCTTTCAAACACCAACTCCTTTCCACGTTCCTTAGATGCTCGATCCTCCTCCTTCGGCCGTATCGGGCCATCGCTCCTTAGTGTCTACTCTTAGTGTTTTCTCCAAACTACTCGGGCTTTTCTTGCCTCCTCTCACTAGAAAAACTTAACTCTTCCTCCTTTGGCTTACCAACGTTGATCATCTTTCATCTGAGATCTGGAAATATTTTTCCTTCTCTCGACTTAGCTCATTCGGGACCTTCTCGGGTTAAAGTGTGATGGTCTCTTTTTCCTTCGGGTCATCTTGCTTCTTCTTGACCGCAGACAATCCCTCCATGCTAAGAATAATTCAGACTAACTCGCCTGACAAGAGTTTAGTCTTTCAGTCCCTTGGCTGCTTGTATGTTCTCTCGGTAAGACTCGTTCCTTCTCGGATTTTTAATCGGAGCAAATGAATTTTGTTTGACCTGATTTTTCTTTCTATGGTTTCAGGATTTCATAAGCTTGCTCTGGTCCAAGGCCCGGAATTTTTAAAATTTTCCTTCACTAAGTCCTCCATCTAGGCCTTCAGACGGGTTATTACATTCTCCCCTCCTTATAAGAATTCGTCCCCGAATTCTCTGCTTGTCCTTATATCCGAAGCAGTGCTTGATTCGTCTCGTGTTCCACCATTCTCCAAGATATCTTCAGATGGTACTTCTACTTGTATGCTTCTACCAAATGCTGCTCTGATTTTTCTTCGTGCTCGTATGGCTTCTGGTTGGTCATTCCATCATGCCGTTTCATTCTTCGGTTCGTTCCTTGGTTTTCGCCTGATGCTGCACTACTTGCTTCTGGGCATACTTCGGCTTTGTCTCTTGATCACCATCTGTTTCTGATCTTTGTTTTGGCTCCATTGTTTGTAGGGTTATATTGCATGTTGTACTCACTCTTGTAATTCCATGTTGTCTTTGACTTCGCCTAGAAACCTTTGGTTAACTGATGAGAAGGAAAAGGTGGGAAATGGTGTGAAGAAGGATCAATTATCTGAAAGGGGACAAGCGTAGAAGGACAGCACAGAAAGGAGTAAAACTGTGAGTTCAGCAAGAAGAAGCAACTTTGGATCAGCTAGGAGTACTTGTGAGCAGGATGGTAGTAACAGTTCATGAAGTCAGAGAATAAATTCATTGGACGAAGTCAAAGACAACATGGAATTACAAGAGTGAGTACAACATGCAATATAACCCTACAAACAATGGAGCCAAAACGAAGGTCAGAAACAGATGGTGATCAAGAGACAAAGCCGAAGTATGCCCAGAAGCAAGTAGTGCAGCATCAGGCGAAAACCAAGGAACGAACCGAAGAATGAAGCGGCATGATGGAATGACCAACCATAAGCCATATGAGCACGAAGAAAAATCAGAGCAGCATTTGGTAGAAGCATACAAGTAGAAGTACCAACTGAAGATATCTTGGAGAATGGTGGAACACGAGACGAATCAAGCACTGCTTCGGATATAAGGACAATCCAAGCATAAGAATTCGGGGACGAATTCTTATAAGGAGGGGAGAATGTAATAACCCGTCCGAATGCCTAGATGGAGGACTCAGTGAATGACAATTTTAAAAATTCCGGACCTTGGACCAGAGCAAGCTTATGAAACCATAGAAAGAAGAATCAGGTCAAACAAAATTCATTTGCTCCGATTAAAAATCCGAGAAGGAAGGAGTCTTACCGAGAGAACATACAAGCGGCCAAGAGACTGAAAGACTAAACTCTTGTCAGGCGAGTTAGTCTGAATTATTCTTAGCATGGAGGGATTGTCTGCGGTCAAGAAGAAGCAAGATGACCCAAAGGAAAAAGAGACCATCACACTTTAACCCGAGAAGGTCCCGAATGAGCTAAGCCGAGAGAAGAAAAAATATTTCCGGATCTCAGATGAAGGAGGATCAACGTTGGTAAGCCAAAGGAGGAAGAGTTAAGTTTTTCTAGTGGGAGGAGGCAAGAAAAGCCCGAGTAGTTTGGAGAAAACACTCAGAGTCGACACTAAGGAGCCAAAACAAAGGAACGTGCATCTAAGGAACGTGGAAAGGAGTTGGTGTTTGAAAGAAGAAGTAAGAATGTTGTTGATGGAATATAAAAACCAAGGAAGAGTGGTATTTATACTGGGAGTTGCCGCCCCAGTTCCCAAATGAATCGATGCCACCCAAGCGAAGAATGTGAAAGGAGTAAGTGGAGGACATAATCATGGCGAAACACTTGTTGTCCAAGCTGATGACCTCTGAACAGTGTTTGCCGATCAGACTGACCAATGCATGAAGAAAACTTGGTCGAAAAGGAGATAGTGGAATTGTGATTCATTCCACTCAGTTTAGCCTGACGAACAGCGTGCGAACAGCTCGTGTGAAATCCTCGGTAGTGGGAGATAATGCGCACTGTTGAACTGACAGTCTATTGAGCAACTCAGCTGATCTACGTCCTAGGTCCAAGATCGTGGCGAACTGCATGTTCAGGTCCTTTGCATGTACGCCACATTGCCCCATTCAGCGGATGAAAATCGGGTATAAATACCCCCACTTCGCCTCATTCCTCTCAGTTAGCCAAAACTCTCTCAAAACCAGTAGAACCTTTTCTTTTAAGTGTCTAGATCGAGTCGTGATGTGCCGTGTGGCCTGTTACTTTCGATTTAACCCAGTAGCCGGTAAGGTTCTAATCCGTTCGCTCTGTTGCTTAATATGTTTAGCGGGCAAAACTAACTAGGTGTTAGTCTTTGTCTTAGTTCCGTTCCAAAGGGTGCGTGGAAAGATCCTTCAGTCAAGGGTGAGTTTCCGGTGCTTTCACTTCCCCTTTACCTTGTTTTGCAAGATTGTTTTTAGGAGGAAGGTTTCGATCGTTAGAATGATGAAGTCCCGGACTATAAATCCCGTGTGTGGGTGTAAGTCTGAGACATAGGTTGTTGCGTGCTAGGCTTTGTTTTGCAGGTTAACTCTTATTACAATAAGAGGTTGGGAAGTACGCCTTGGTAAGAGGGTATTGACTGATTCGGCAAAGTCTAAGGAACCGTGGAATGATCGTCGGCGCGACTCGACGTGCATGCGCCTCAACATAGTAGATTGTTTTGTAGTTTGTACTTGCGTGCTAAATGAGAATGAATACTGTCCTTTCTTTGTTTGTGTGGGTCTTGAGGACATGTTGTTCCTCGG
>KE155764.1:240899-263455 GCA_000411075.1 Sisymbrium irio | reverse complement strand
CAGACGAGAAAAAGAAAAAAAAAAAAAAGAAGTGGGGATTTAAAAGTAGCAGCAGTAAAATCGCATATCTTTGTTTATCTCGTTTGGTAGGAGGTGAGAGAGAGAAGGAGAGAGAGGAAAAGTAGGGTTGGTTTTGTTCGTAAGGGTTATCTCCGGTCAATCGTAGTATCTCCGGCGTGAGATAGCCGTCTTTTCAAAGGTAAATGAAGGTGTTTTGTTTGTGGTTGTTAGTGACTGCGTCTGTCTTCGATCTATGTAAGCTATTTAGGTTTTTCGAAAGTCGATTGAGTGAGTGGATCGGGTTCATTTTGGGGTCATGGTAATCTGATCGGTTTGAGTGTTTCACTGATCTCTTTAATTTTCGGATCTAGTAGCTTCCTTGCTGTTTCCGTACCTTCCGTCGTCGTTTTAGGGCTTTGTTCGTGATTTTTGCTTCGTTTCTTATCGTTAAGTTGAATTTTGTAAAGGATAATTTCGAAATTTCATCTCGTCACTGTTTGTTTTTGCTGGTGTTTTCTCAGGGTTCAAATATGGTGAGGAAGAGAAGAACTGATGGTTCAACTGAAGGAGGTGAAGGTTCTGGTTCCCGTGAAGCTGGTGGTGGACGTGGTGGTGCGCAGCGTGGTGGTTACCAACAGGGAGGAGGAGGAGGAGGAGGAGGAGGTCAGCAGCAGCAAGGTGGACGAGGTTATAATCCTCAGTCTCAGCAGGGAGGAGGTCGTGGTGATGGTCGTGGATATGGCCAACCGCAACAGCAACAGTACGGTGGACCAAGACCAGGAGGACAACCACCACAGCAGTACGGTGGACCTAGACCAGGAGGTCAACAGCCACAACAGTACGGTGGACCAAGACCTGGAGGAGGACAACCACAACAGCAACAGTACGGTGGACCAAGACCAGGAGGCCAACAACAACCACAACAGCAACAGTATGGTGGACCAAGAGGAGGAGGACCTCCTCGAGGTGGTTATGGAGGTGGTGGCCGTGGAGGTGCACCCTCTGCTGGACCGCCGCAGAGACAATCAGTTCCCGAGCTGCATCAAGCTACCTCACCTACTTATCAAGCGGTGTCTTCACAGCCTACACCGTCTGAGGTGAGTCCTACTCAGGTGCCGGATCCTTCTCCTCCGGTGCAACATTTTGAACAGCTCACTATTGAACAAGGAGCTTCCAGTCAGGCGATTCAGCCTGTTCCCCAGCCTATTCCATCTTCCAGTAAAGCTTATAAGTTTCCAATGAGGCCTGGTAAAGGACAGTCCGGCAAGCGATGCATGGTAAAGGCCAACCATTTCTTTGCTGAGTTACCTGACAAGGATCTGCACCAGTATGATGTAAGTTTTGACTCGCTTGGTCCCTTGGTAATTCGTTTTAGCAATGTTGCATCTAATGCTGTCTGTTTTTGGGGTTTTTAGGTTACCATTACTCCAGAAGTTACTTCAAGGGGTGTCAATCGTGCTGTGATGAAAGCATTGGTCGACATGTATCGTGTTTCACACCTTGGAGCGCGTCGTCCGGCGTATGATGGTCGAAAAAGCCTGTACACTGCTGGACCCCTACCGTTTGTCTCGAAGGAATTCAGAATCTTACTTCATGACGAGGAAGAAGGGCCTGGGGGACAAAGGTCAGTTCTTGTATTATTGTTTTTTTTTTTTTACTCTAATTGAAATTCTCATAGTAAACCTTGCATTTTCTCTTTTATAGGCGAGAAAGGGAATTCAAAGTTGTGATCAAGCTAGCTGCACGTGCTGATCTGCATCACCTGGGACTGTTTCTACAGGGTAAACAAGCAGATGCACCGCAGGAGGCTCTGCAGGTTCTTGACATTGTTCTTCGTGAGCTGCCAACTTCCAAGTAGGTTAAGCTATGGATGATTTTGTTGCTTAACTACTAAGCGTACATGTCTCAGCTCTTTTAGTGTTGCTAACATGTTAGAGTCAGGTATACTCCTGTGGGCCGGTCGTTTTATTCTCCTGATATAGGAAGAAAGCAATCGTTGGGGGATGGCTTGGAGAGCTGGCGTGGATTCTACCAAAGCATTCGTCCTACACAGATGGGATTGTCTCTCAACATTGGTGCGATCGCTTTCTGCATTACCTTCATTAATTTCATAAATGAACCTCTTGTGATCTCTCAGCTCATACCCATGCTCACTTTTTTCTTTTTGTTTTTGTTGCTGTGTAGATATGTCATCGACAGCATTCATAGAGGCAGGTCCTGTAACTGAATTCGTTTCCGAGTTGCTAAATCGGGATATTAGATCCCGACCTTTATCAGATGCTGATCGTGTGAAGGTATTATTCATTTCCTTGTTAGTAGTGTTTATGCTTCCAAATCTTAAGTGAAATGTTGCTTTTTTAACCTTCCCGTGCTTACTGACTTTAAATCTTGTTCTGTTAACAGATTAAAAAGGCTCTTAGAGGTGTCAAGGTGGAAGTGACCCATCGAGGAAATATGCGCCGAAAGTATCGCATATCTGGTTTAACTGCTGTGGCCACTCGAGAATTAACGTAAGTGTTTGCTTTAGCTTTGCTAATTCCTAATATGTGAATGCTAAACTACGGCGAAGTTTATGTTTCTTTTTTTTGTATTGTACTTTTCAGATTTCCTGTTGATGAAAGAAATACCCAGAAATCTGTTGTAGAATACTTCTACGAAACATATGGTTTTCGCATTCAGCACACCCAGCTACCGTGCTTGCAAGTTGGGAATTCTAACAGGCCAAATTACCTACCAATGGAGGTAAACTCGAAATTCATCTGCAGCTTTAGTTAGGTCGACGATACCTCCTATGCTAATTTGCTGTTGTTGTACAGGTTTGCAAGATTGTTGAGGGCCAGAGATACTCAAAAAGGTTGAATGAGAGACAGATCACTGCTTTGTTGAAGGTCACTTGTCAGCGTCCTAAAGAACGAGAAGAGGATATCTTGCGGGTCTGTTTCTGTATCTTCGATATTTTGCTCTCCTTTTCACTTTAACGTTTAGTTTTTAATGACCGCTAATTGCTTTAAATCGTATAAATGCGTGGGTTAAGGTTGATTATGAATTGGATAGCGTAGAGTCTGTTTCTTCTTGCATGTGGTTGCCTAAAACAAGTGGTTTTCTTTTCTATCTAGTTGATAATTAATGAGGCACTTCGCCAAGCTGGTGATCATTTGTGCTCTTACTAGCTGCCTGCTTACCTATTTCTCGTGAAAATTTGTATAGATATTTCTTATCACTTGAGCTATTGTTAGCCTGTAGGTATGGTATTCGCATGTTGTTGAAGCCTGTTGTTTATTCTAATACAAATGTTTCTTTTTTTTTATTGCGTAGACGGTACGACTCAATGATTATAGTAACGATCCCTATGCTAAGGAGTTTGGCATCAAGATAAATGCGTCCCTTACTTCTGTTGAGGCTCGAATTCTGCCTCCTCCGTGGGTATAGTAATCTTCTCTTTTGCTATTTCAATTATTTCTGTATTTTTATAACTAGGTTAGAGTCGCAATATGATATAATTGTTCTATTCTGCAGCTCAAGTATCATGATTCTGGAAGAGAAGGGAAGTGTCTGCCACAAGTTGGCCAGTGGAATATGATGAACAAGGTAACTAGATGACTTGGTTATTAATCTGTCTGCCTAGTACTTGTGTATATGATTCTATAATTCTGTTCTCTTGATACGGCTGTGGCTGTTTGCAGAAAATGATCAATGGGGGAACAGTTAACAACTGGATCTGCATCAACTTCTCTAGGCAAGTGCCAGACAATCTGGCGCGTACTTTCTGTCAGGAACTAGCTCAGATGTGCCACATATCTGGCATGGTAAGTTTGTAAAGTACAATATTTTTCAGAACCTTTCCCACCTTGATATCTGAATTATTTCGTACCTGTAGGCATTTAATCCGGATCCAGTCCTCCCACCAGTTAGTGCTCGCCCTGAGCAGGTCGAGAAAGTCTTGAAAACTCGATATCATGATGCCATGGCCAAGCTTTCTCAAGGAAAAGAGATTGATCTCCTTATTGTCATTCTGCCAGACAATAATGGATCATTATATGGTATGAGCCATGTCCTAGTACCATTCATCGTCTGTTTTTACTTATAAACAGGCTTTCTAATCGTCATTTCCCTTCCAAATATCCATTGCAGGTGATCTGAAGCGCATCTGTGAGACCGAACTCGGCATTGTGTCTCAGTGCTGCCTGACTAAGCATGTCTTTAAGATGAGTAAACAGTATATGGCTAACGTGGCTTTGAAAATTAATGTCAAAGTTGGAGGAAGGAATACGGTGCTTGTTGATGCCTTATCAAGGAGGATTCCTCTGGTCAGTGATCGCCCCACCATAATCTTTGGTGCTGATGTAACTCATCCTCATCCTGGAGAGGATTCAAGCCCGTCCATTGCTGCTGTAAGTCTCTCTTTCAACATTTAGTTCTGTGAATGCATGTTTTATCTTTTTCCATGGCCTTGGTCTGATTTGCTTACTCTTATTCACAATAAAATTTGTTTTTTCAGGTCGTCGCATCCCAAGACTGGCCTGAAATTACTAAGTATGCTGGACTGGTGTGTGCTCAAGCGCATAGGCAGGAGCTGATTCAGGATCTGTTCAAAGAATGGAAGGATCCTCAGAAAGGGGTGGTGACTGGTGGCATGATCAAGTATGCGTCGATACTTTTTAACTCTTCTCCGAATCAGTTTTTGCTTCTTCTTGCTCCAAGTACAAGGTCATTGAATCCTTTTCCTTACTTTGCCGCAGGGAGTTACTTATAGCCTTCCGTAGATCAACTGGGCATAAGCCGTTGAGGATCATATTTTACAGGTATAATTTGATCTTTCATCGAATACTTAACTATATAGACCGTGTATATTTCTCTCTTAAGATGTATATTGTTGTATGGTCATTTGCCACAGGGATGGAGTCAGTGAAGGACAGTTTTATCAAGTTTTGCTCTATGAGCTTGATGCCATCCGCAAGGTAGTAGGAGTTACATCTAACAAGTGACTTGTGTTTGTTTGGTGGTACTTGTCTTACTTCTGTAATGTGATTCTAATTGCAAACATTTCAGGCCTGTGCATCGCTGGAAGCAGGTTATCAGCCACCCGTGACGTTTGTGGTGGTGCAGAAGCGCCATCACACGAGGCTGTTTGCTCACAACCACAATGATCGTAATTCTGTGGATAGAAGTGGAAACATATTACCAGGTAAGACAAGTGGTGTCCAGCATAAAATTAAATTAGCGGCAAATCCTTTGAAATTGATTTAAACACTTTGGTTAATTATTTTGTCTGTAGGCACTGTGGTGGATTCCAAAATCTGTCACCCTACTGAGTTCGACTTTTACCTCTGTAGCCATGCTGGTATTCAGGTATATATTTGTATAGACACAAGAGCTCTAATCTATCTCAAGTGATTGTGTGGATGAGATTTCATGAAGTGCTTAAAAATCGAAATTTCGTGAACAGGGCACTTCTCGACCTGCTCATTACCACGTTCTTTGGGATGAGAACAACTTCACTGCAGATGGACTCCAATCTCTTACCAATAACCTATGCTACACGTAAGATTCATTAGCCCACACATGTCGTTATTACATAACTGAAAGATATAAAACAGATTTATACTCATACAAACCGTAACTTGTTTTAAACTCTACTTGTTTGAGTTGTGTAGGTATGCCAGATGCACTCGTTCTGTATCCATTGGTGAGTGTTCTTTTCTCTTAATGAGATTTGAATGGTTTGGTTTTTTCTATTGAGAATTGGAAAGATAAGTAACGAGTTTTTATGTTTTGTTGTTGGGATTTTGTAGTGCCGCCTGCGTACTATGCTCATCTAGCAGCGTTCAGGGCTCGGTTCTACATGGAGCCAGAGACATCAGACAGTGGTTCGATGGCTAGCGGGAGCATGGCACGTGGAGGTGGTATGGGTGGTAGGAACACTCGTGGGCCAAACGTGAACGCTGCTGTGAGACCACTCCCACCTCTGAAAGATAATGTCAAGCGCGTTATGTTCTACTGCTGATTCGATTCAGCTCCTATCTATCTCTTTTTATCACTTATGAGCTATATTATGTGGCTCTCTATCTTATCGCCAAATAAAATGTTTGCTTTTCCAAGACTCTCTATTATGTCCCCTTATTGTCTACTACTGAAGTTGTCGCTCGTTTGTGTCTTAAATACTTCATGTTTTGCCACTTGCTCTAAATGTAAGATGCTTTATGTTTTTTTTTTTTAGTTTATCTTACAATTATTGTGTCGTTAAAGCTCCTCAAAGAGATGGAATAAAATTCGAGTCCAGCACAAATGTGTATCAGAAATAAATATAAACTAAACGAGATACTAACGATTGTTTGTTTTTATTACATAAAAAACAATTATAACATTTGTGATCCATTGCAACTAGGTAAGGTAATTCCAACAAATACATAATTCGAACTAAAAGCGGATCCTGTTGGCAAACATGCCTCTCTCTACTCTAATGAATCATCTTGTTGCTTCTAGTGACTCTCAAGCCATGACAAAGAACCAGCGACCAAGATCTTGCTGGGTAATGTCCCTGGCGATGGTGCTAAATATGTTATCGTCTTCCGCTGGACATTAACCTCCGTCACATACACAAACCCGCAAACACTGCTTGAGACAATCTGGTCTGGTTCTTGTGCATATGAGACAGCGAGAACAGAATGCAACAGATCCCGGTCATTAATATTTACACGAGTTAACTTCAGTGGATTAGAAACCGGGTCAGACCCAATTGGAAGAGCTGATCGTGGAGCTTGTGGTACACCACCAATGCGAAACACTTGCACATCACTGAAGCTCGACGTATTGGCATAAGGAGACAGTTCTTTCGATAGACCGTAGAAGTATTCTTGAATCCTAGAACTCCTTGCTAATTTACGGAACTCCTGGTTCTTAGCCACAACTCCACCTGATTTGTGAAGTTTCACAACGTCGACACTACTCTTACTACTCAGCACATGTTTAAGCTTGCTGAAGAGTTTTTCTTGACCTAACACAAGAACAACCGAGGCGTTGAATGTTTCGATTGCGTGGAGAAGCACCTCATCATAACCGACACCGTCGATCCATCCCATTGTGTTGATCACCATCCCAGCAGCTCGAGACTCAGAATTTCCAAGAAACTGTCTCTCAAGCACTGCTGCAAGCTCCTTGACCGTATCTTTGTAAAGTTCAACGTTGTTAGCTGGTTTAGTGTGACCGTAGTAGTAGACGAGAGCCATATCAAGAGGAAACCCTTCAACTGGATCAAGTGGCGTTTCAATAGGTGTAGCAGCAATAGAACCAGGTATTGTAATCGAGCCTTGGCCAACATCAAGGTCTACAAACGTAGGCTTCCATGCTTCTTTGGTTGCCCAATTAATAAGCATCTTTGCCAATGTTCTCTTTCCAGAATCCACAGGACCAACTACAATAACCCTAGGTCCTTGAGTAGTTTCCGAAGCTTTGGCAACACGTCTCCTTGCATCAAGTATGGCGTGCACATTAAGGTAGCTAACCATTGGTGTCTCGTCCGCTGTGTAGTCAGTTTCCGTGACACCTTCCATCTCAATCGTTGCTCCGTACCATGTAAATATCGCGAACTTCATACGTGGAGGGAATGTACGCCAGGTTCCAGGTGGCAGTTCAGAGCCGAAAATCTCAGCCGTTCCGTGCACGACACGGACTCTAAGAGGCTCGTCGGAGACTTCGATTCTGAGTTCGCTTTCTTTATCCAATCTGACCTGCTTCTTGAGATTACTAGAACCAGAAGCCGCGGTAATCGTGGCGGGTGGATTCATCGAGGGACAACCACTGTAAGCCATGGTTTCAAGACGGTGGAGACAGAGAGAATTGTCGGAACTTGTTAGTAAAAGAAATAAACTGAATCTTTCTCTCAGAAATAAGAATGAAACAAGAAGAAGAAAGTCTCAGTTTCGAATTCGTTCTCTGTATGTTTTTTTATCTGTATTATGATTTTGTTGTCTCAGATGGGTGCATACATATATATATAGCCAAAGTGTTATCAAATATCAATGATAAAAAGGAAATTGTGTATTCCTTAAGAAAAGGAAATTTCATTATTTCCTTTTTTAATTGTAACGAATACGATTCGTTATTTCCTTTTCTAAGGGTCACGTGTTTGCCACGTGAGTTTGATTAACTAAACTATCAACACTTCTGTGCTCACGTAGTGGGCCCAAATATAATGGGCTTGGACTTAGATAGGTTTTAGACACACAAGTTCAAAATTCGAATAATACAAAATTTGAATTTAGATATTACTGCCTCTATTATGATCAACAAATCAGTCTCCTAGTATTTTTTTCTTTTCTAGATATTAGGTCCCATTAATGTTCATATCATCACACTGATTCATGCGTTTTGCTATTCATATTTTTATACTTTCTCGCAATGAGGGTTTGATTTTCCTTAAAAAGCTACCATTTTCTCTCTGTTTTCCCTTATAACAACATAAATCCATGGATGCTTCTCAGACTCCTCTTCCACAATTGCCTTCTCTGTCCGGTACACTTCATAAAATTCAAACTTTTTTTGTATGTGTATTTATTATATGTCTCTACTTATATAATGTTCACTTTGGTTTTTGGTATGTTGTGGAACGAACACAGAGCTTGAGTCTCGGATGCAAGTAATGCGCGTGTCTGCTCTTGAAGAAAACCAAACCGGTGAAACATTTTCTCAGCGTGATGAATGGTTTTACCAGAGACGTCCTCTCCTTCTCTCACTCTGTGAAGATCTCTACGACGGTTACACCACTCTCTTGAACCGTTACAACCACGCAAAGCCACAAAACCCTAAACCCGTTTCTCATGACAACGATTCCAGTGATGATACCGACATCAGTTCTGAAGTGGAGAGCACCTTGTCCTTTCAACAGACGCAGATCACCGCTTGTGATAAGCAGAAAATAGATGAGTTAGTTTCTCAGCTCGTGGCTGTAAACTCTGAAAAAGATATGGCGCAGGATGAGTTGCGTCGCGGAGAACAAAAGTTCCAAGAAGCTTCCAAGACGATCGAGTTGCTAAAGAGGCTTGTGATATTGCTTGACATGGAGAAAGAGGTAGCTGTAGAGGAAACCGCGAATCTTGGATACAAACTCACTTCTCTCTTGGAAGAGAATAGAGAGCTCGCCAGTGAAGCGCTGTTTATGAAAAGAGAAGCAGTGAGGCTAGCTAGATGCGTGCTTAAGATGAGAGATGAACATTTTCACCAAGTGTGTGTTCTACAGAACCAAATGTATGCAATGCAGTCTTCTCGAGAGTCTGTTTATGAAAATGTATCTTCGCCGAGCTGCTTTGGATTGGATAATAGCAAGAGCAAGAAAAGAAAGATGAGTGAAACAAGAAGTGAACCTGTAGAGAAAAAGAGGAAATCCAAGTGGTTGAAGAGACTTAATCCGTTTATCAAGTGCAGCATTACTCCATCGCCTGCTCTGCTCCATCGTCCTGCACAATAAAAATTAGTTTACTCTTCACATTGAATTTTGCTTTATTCATTAAATCAATAATCCCTGCTTATGTTTTACTTACCTTGTTAAACATAGCGGCGTGTTCATGTTGTCTGAAAGTAGTGCTTCTAGATCAACTTGGTTGGTTGTTGTAAACTTATCAATCTCTGGATCAATTTTTGTGACTTGTTTGGACAATTGGAAAACATATGCATTCTCCTTCACATATACCAGACCCTAACCATAGTATGAATTGATTGAAAAGGATGCAACAAGTAAGGCATAACAAGTAAGAATGGCTGACAAACTGAGACTAGGACACAAGTAAGTGAGTAGTGATATGAAACTGAACTACTTATCAATTATCAGACACAGAGAGGCATCACATTGTATCAATGAGAGAACTGATCCAGAGGTTACTACCTTTGTTCTGCAATCATCACTCCAATGATAATCCAGTTGCTGAAGCTGGCTATGGATTCCAGAATAACTGTCATACAGTTAAAACTTTCGAAGCTTCTCTTTCTGCTTGCATATTAGCTACAACAATCTGGATAATCTGCAACCACAAGATCTCTAGATTGTTGAAAACGGAAGATCCTACGCAACTTTGAGCCTGGGTCAAAGTAAAGGAGCAACCTTTCAGACTCAAAACCAATGGTGAGATCGAAAAGAAGCTTCTTTTATCAAAGAGAGAGAGAGAAGCCCACAATTGAATCAAAGAGAGCAAAAGGGTCGAAGAAGAAAGTTGTTTTTTTCCTTAAAGTTTAGTTTTTTTATAGTTTAATTGACGAGAGACATAACTTAAAAGTGGAGAAGAAGAAGAAGAAGAGAGAGAGAGTAGTAGAAGCAGTAATGGTGCGAGCATCATCGTCGAAGAAAGGAGGAGGAGGAAGAGATAAGGAGGATCCAGAGTCGAAGCAGAGAAAGAGATTGAAAACCCTAGCTCTCGACAACAAGCTGCTCTCTGATTCTCCCGCGAGATGCCTTTCCTCTCTCAAACCATCCAAGCAAGTGCTGAAACACCACGGCACCGACATCATCCGCAAGTCAAACCGCAAAAACCGATTCCTTTTCTCCTTCCCTGGACTTCTCGCTCCCATCTCCGGCGCCACCATCGGCGATCTCGATCGCTTGTCCACCAAAAACCCAGTCCTTTACCTCAACTTCCCACAGGTCTGTTTCTTGACGCATTGCTACTACTAACTACTACTGCGTCTTTGTGTTGGTCTTAATCGTTTGGAAAGTATGCTTCTTTTTAGGGTCGAATGAAACTCTTTGGAACCATTTTGTATCCCAAGAACAAGTACTTGACTTTGCAGTTGTCTAGAGGAGGCAAAAACGTCTTATGTGATGACTATTTTGATAACATGGTCGGTCTCTTTCTCCTTCTTACCTTCAGTCTCCTCTCTCTTTATCTCTGTTTGTCTCTTTGACTCTTGAGCATTTTGTAATATGCACATAGATTGTCTTCTCTGAATCATGGTGGATTGGGACTAAAGAGGAAAACCCTGAAGAAGCTCGCCTTGAGTTCCCTAAAGAGCTAGCTCAGGTTTGTTACATTTTACATTTTTCTTTTAAGTCTAAGTTGCCACTGAGATGGATGTTGTTCGTATGTGATAAGAGACCTGTTTTGGTTTTAGGCAGAGAAAACTGAGTTTGATTTCCGAGGCGGTGCTGGTGCAGCAGGAGCTTCGGTCAAGACGGGGGCGACTCCTGAAACTGGTAGCCAACCAATAGAGACAGACTCACCTGATGTTGTAATGGAGGAGTTTTTATCTGATGATGGAGAGTTTATGGACGATAAGATTCAAGTGACACCAGTTCAAGTAACACCGGTTCGACAGTCTCAGAGAAATTCTGGCAAGAAATTCAAGTAATGATCCTTTTCCATTTCTTCACTTTAAACACACTCTTTATAGCTAGTGACGACAATAGTTAAGAATGTGCAGTGGACTTTGAAGAGTTATTAGATTTCTTCCGGCGAATCAGTTGCTGTTCAGTTGATTTGTAACTATCTCTATGATGCTTGTCTAGTTTTCTTTCATATAGATTTGCCTCTATGTGATTTTTTTGTTTCATTTTCCTTACTAAGATCTTTAGTTTTAACGATCGAAGTCGTATCCGGTTTAACAGCCTTTACTCTAAAACTATTTCCCCAGCTTTGCAGAAGTTTCTCCAGAAAACTCTTCTGGTCAAAGTGACGACAATACATCTGATGAAGAAGATGAGAAGCCTCTGTTGGAACCGGATTCTTCAACAAGAGGTCGTGAGGAACTTCAAGCTGATATTACTACTGCATCAGCAGGCAAGTTGCTTACCGAACTTCCGGCTAAAAAAGGCAAGTTGCTTACCGAACTTCCGGCTAAAAAGGGAAAATCAAACAGCAGAGACGGTAAGCTCGTTCAAGCTACTGTGGCTAACCTATTCAAGAAAGTAGAGCAGAAAACAGCCGGTACTTCAAAGGAGAAATCGTCCTCAAAGGGTTGAGGAACTCTTTTTTTTTTTTGCTCAGAAGAGAGATAGAGGTCTGCTGTTTCTTTTCCTGTGAGAATGAACAATTTCTAGCTCATTTAGTTATGTTCTGTGAGGGGAATGAGAAATTGCCACAAGATTGATGATTATGTTGCAGAAAAACAAGAACAGGATTATGGATTCATCATGTTTTGAAAAGTATGTCTTCGCCGAGCTATGTGTAAAGCATGTTTGCGCATTTTAATACAACAACGCTTCTCTCATCTATTTATACGAGTGACCGAGGCAATATACCTTTTTATCATTGTTTTCAAAACTGAAACATCATCACACTTTTCGAGCTTTAAAAAAAACTAAGAGGATCCTTGCAGAAACTTGTCAACTCTATGATTTGTTGCAGATGAGAGAAACTTCATGCAAATTGGAGGTTTAACTCCAGCTATTGCGAGCACTGAGCTTGGCAATGTCCAGATCCCATCTCCACATATTAAACCAGAAGCCACTGCTGTTGCAAAAGCTTCAGCATTTGGAGCATCTAGTCTCTCCCAGACAAACAAAATCAAACTTCCGACGCACATGTCAATTGCAAAGTAAGGCCCTAAGAAAAACGGTATAGCCATTGCCATGGGAAGAGGAACAAACCTTCCCCATCTGTTCCCAAGACCGTCTTTTATTACGTTTATCAGTATGGCTGCACCGAAAAACGCATAGCACAGCACAAGACAGTCTCTTGGAAGAGACGAAACACCTTCAACCCCAAGTTTCGCCATACTTCGGTACACAGTAGCAAACGGTGCAGGGTATTCGCTGCTTGGGAGGCCGAGATCATCAAACGCCTTGTAGAAAAGCCAGAACACGCAAGGAGAAACCACACATCCCATTGCTGTTCCAATCACTTGGCTCACAAACATGGCCCTTGGAGATGACAATGTTAGGTACCCTGTTTTGAAATCTTGCGTCAGGTCTGAAGCTGTCGATACTATGTTCATCATGACTCCACAAGCCGCTAAGCCTGCAAGAAGACCTCCATGGTCTGAACCAGCCCATGCTCCGATTGTAAATATGGCAAGTTTTCCATAGGTTGATGCTAGTGACCAATCAGTGAGCCCGGCTCCATAAGCATTGCAGAAAGCTAAGATTGGGGCAAAGACATAGATGACCAGAATATAGTACCATCTCAGCTGAGCGAACATTTGAGGGAGTACAGCTGTAGATACTGCAGCTATAACCACATATCCTCCACCAGCAAACCATGAAGGTATTTGGTCTTTAAGGAAGAATCTTGTTCTACGTTGGTCATCATAAGATATCTTTGGGGTCAATGGGGAAGCAGGAGGTTCTTCTTCGCGTGAAAGAGAGGTTCTCGGACCACCTTTACCTCGAATCTGCTTTAATAGTCCTGAAAGGGTTCGGCTCAACACCTTACAAAAGTTGTATACACCATCTCCTAGGATCATAGCAACAGCAATGAACACCTGAAGAAGCGAAAGAAACAACTGTCTCAGCAAAAGCGGCGTACAAGAAAGTGAGTGATGGGAGAATTTTTTACCTTGTACGCTTGGAGACCGTTCATGCTGTTAGAGTCAACATCAGAAGGGAACCAATCTCCCTTTCTTGTTTCAATAAGAGGCCACATTAGTCCCCAAGACAAAATTCCACCCAGGAGAAGAGATATGTTGATTATGTATGGGCATATCATACCAACACCCACATATGTCGCTGAAAAATCAAAGTAGAACCTGTCGAGAAATTAAACCAGCTGATGAGCCAAAGACAGGACAATAAAACAGCTTATAAGCCAAACACAATGCGTGAGGTGATATCATACTGCTTACTTATATTGGTAAGCTCTGAGTCCAAAGGTAGGGAAACTGTTAAACCCACAGTTTTCTCCTGCAGTAAAGAACCATTGGAAGAAACCCCAAAAGAAGCTGAAAGAGAAGAATTTCCCCAACACTCGCACTTGTTTCCTGATAGAGAGAGCACAAGTCAAGAAACAGAGAGAACTCAAAACGTAATAAACACAAAAGTGAAAGCCTCATACTTGGCTAGCTTTGCTCCTTGAGGAGTATGAAAGCTGTTGATAAGATGAGCAGTTGCAGTGCCACTTGGGTATGTTAGTTTGAAGTCTATGATCATTATCTGCAAACACAAATTGGTACATGTAAGAATTGCATCAGCTCATCAATGTCCCTTTTGGGTTTCCACAGGAGAAGAAGAAGCAGAAACAAAACCTTTCGAAGAGGAACAACAGAGAAGAGGCCAAGAAAGCTGACAACAAAGAGAAAAGCTATAACCCAACCCAAAGAAGGGTCCTTAACGCCACGGGCAGCATCTCCTGATTGGCTAGCTATTCGTTCACTCATTGCAAATAGGTAAGTCCCAAATCCCCCTGTTGCAATTTTAATATAAAATAAACAAAGCAGAAATTAGGGGCAGGTGAATTATGTGTGAAGAAGACCTCAAAGATTTTGTCTTTTTACGAAAAAGTCAGAAATCAAGAAAAAAAAACGCCAATCTTGATTCAGAAGTTTGAGGCTTTTGAGATGGGTTTTTTGTTTCTATTACCGCTAAAGGCAATGCCTGAGGAAGCAACTACACATGTCTGAATAACTGTGTTCTCTTGTCTGGTGAAAGGTTGTTTCAAAAGACCAGATTTATGAAGCATCTTGGTCCATGTCTTGACGAAGAAGAACCCCAAAAGACCAGCCGAGACATTAAGCGAAGGGATGATTCCTGTTGTGAGGTTAAGCTTCATCACAATGAAGCTAAACAAGATGCTTAGCATAAAGCTCACCACAAAAGCCCTAACCGTTAATTGCTTCTTCCATGAAGGAACCTCTCTGCTTTCGAATATTCCCTCCACAGATTCTTCTTCCTCTTCCTCTTCTTGGTCTTCTTGTTCTCTTTGGTATTGTCTACCATTCTTGTTCCTCTTAACTCTCTCTGTTTCAGGACTAAACCGAGTTTCTTGCAACTCATGTTCCTCAATCTGACGATCTCTGTCAGGAGTTAAATCTCCCTTTCTCATCGTTTTCTCTTAATCTCTCTGTTTCTTTAGATCTGCGAGATGAAAGAGATGGTGGAAGAAGTAGACAAGAAAAGAGTAATATTGTAATAAGGACAAGAGAAGATTTTTCAGACTTCGAGAGGAGTAGTAGTCAACTTAAAACTAAATGACTTTCGTCTCTCTCATCAGAGATATGGTGAAGACAGTTTAACTACTATTTACTTGAGGCCCTCTTGTTGTCTCTTGTCTGTATAATCTGTAAAAGATCCTTTGTTGTTGGTGACTCATCATTTGGAATATAGTAAGTTGCTTGTCCATTGCTCATTGGTTAAGTGATAAAATTAGGATTAAAGTAAATATTTTACTTACAAATGTTTTAAAGATTTTATTTGACTAATTTTTGCCCCCCTTACATAGCTCTGTTCTGTGCATAGCACTAAGTGAAACGGAAAGTATATCTCTTTTCTTATTTAACATAAGAAAATCCTACCACGGATTCGTTGATATTTATGAGCAATATAATCATCAATATATAATTAATTATTATTATTTTTGATAAAAATCTCTTTACTATTCCAAAAGACATTTTATATCTTACAAATCATGCGAGGACCACGCGTTTATCCAAGTTTTCAAAGCTCTTTAAAAAATGGATTTCATGAAGAAGAAAAAGTTTGATCCAAAAGGAACAAAACTAGTCTTCATTATTTTTTAAAAACAATACAAGCTAGTCGTCATTACATGGTACAAAGTTACAAGCAAGACACGTCGGCTACTTGATCAATCAGACATCATCAAGACATCAACCATTGTCAGATATCTTTACACGTGTCTCTGTTACTAACGACAACAACATGACTATATCTTTCGTGCACTATTACTATCCACTACTAAGATCACACCAAATTCATTGTGGTCCCTTTGTATATAAAAACTCGTTTTAAGGAAACAATTCATGATACAACAAATCATGTTTTTTTTTTGTGTTCGTGCTATATCCTCTATAATTAAGCTTTAATTAAACAAGCAGGTCTTACTTTGCAAATCTCAACGTTGAAGCCAGAATCCATTAGAAGCAGAAGCCAAGCTCGTTGCTGTTCTGATAATCTATCTTTTTCTGATTTTACTTCAACAAGCTTAGCTTCGCCTTGATAACCATTCTCCTTGAACCGCCATAGAAGCAGATCAGGCATTCCACTGCACCAGCTCCTATAATCTTGAGCTAGGTACCGGCACAACGAGGCTACACACTTACCTCCAACACAAGCCACTGCTGCTCTAAGTTCATCTAACGAAAATCGCTCCCAAGCCACTCCTCTACACGCTGTTCCACGGTGTGTTTCATATGATATGATAAGAATTTCTTCAGCCATTCCGTTTGCAACTTTCTCGAGCTGTGACTCGATTGTTTCTTTCCTGGTTAGATAGAAGGATTCAGTCTCTAAGTCCAATGGAGCAGTCTGCACAAGGGGAACAAAAAACAAAAGTGAGGAACTTTCGTTTTGTTGTATGTGACAACTAGTGAGCTTCATTTACCTGGAATCGGGTTTGGAAAACACCCGGGACATCGGAAAATAGAATGTCCCACATGAGAAGCCCGGAAATGGTTAACCAGATGCTACTCTCTGTATGAATTCCTTGCCATCCTCCTCCTTCTCCATTGTAATACTGCAATGCGAGCTGCTCAACTCCACATTGCTCTCCGTCTTCTCCATAAAACCTGTTTTTCATGCCAACTTCACAATTCAATGACCTCCCTTGAATGGTAACCTGAAATTGTGAAATTGTATATCTGAGGGCAAGATGAACTGAAATTACTTTGTTTATTCACTTAAGAGGAGAAGAAGAACCTCAGGGATCTTGTTGTCGATGAGATTTGAGAATGTGGGAGTTTTCCAGCGTCTTGGAGGTTTTGCCAGACGAAGAATGCGTCTTTGCAGAGCTATTCTTGAACCAGCACGCACCCAAGGATCCAATAGTCCCTGCTCTGCTACTGAAAGGCTCTCATTTGGACGTCCCATGTGCTCCAAATCTGTTGATAGCCTGACTGTCCAGTATCCTCGTCTCCCGTCACAATTGAAACAACTGAGCAACCGCCTAAGCAGAGAAACTGCTTGGTTATACCTGAAGCCAGAGACACAAGTTTCAACAGGCAGAAAGACAGAGATAATCTGAACAAGAAGTAAAAATGGTTGTTTTCACATGCCTCTTGAGGTTCTCAAGAAAGGAAACTCCTAAAAGAACCATCTTTGAGTATACCCATGGAGCTGTAAAGCAATTAAATGCGGCTAGGAGCGCAGATTCTGAAGAAGAACTAGATATGCGTGTTTCAGCAATCATGATGCATTTCAACACTGTCTGAGAATCCTCATTTTCAAGAGACTCATCCATCAGCTGAGCCACTTCAATGGCCTGTAATTGAAGCTTTGAGATACTGTAGAAAAACAAGTCCGGTTCCTTTTCTTTTCAATATAGACAAATAAACACCTCTTCATATGCTAAAAGCTTTGTCCGATTTGAAAATATTTGCTCTGAGTCAATGCATTTGTAAGTCGGGTATTTGATGATACCGAGATCAAGCAGAACAAAAGAGGATAGATCTTGCTCTCCACTGAGGAAGAAAAGCCTCTGCAACATAAGACAACGATAATTACTTCATGCTAAAATAAAGTCAGCTAATTTCTGAAAGTAGAAAAACCATTCACCTCAACACGCCATATGAGAGATTCTGCTGTACTGGATATCTTGGCACATATTCCTGTTCTTTCTAGTATCATTGTTGCTAGATTTATCCTATATTTTAAACAAAAAAGAACTCAACCTCAAGGAAAAATATGAACTGTTACGACAGCAAATATCTAACTACAAAGGAAAACAAGCGGACCTCGTTCCATTATTGTAACAAGAACAAAGTGAATTAATAAGGTCTCTCTTTCTTGAGCCACGACTGAACACCTGGAACACCAATAAAGCATACCATATTGCAAGCAAACCATTAAGAGAACCATCTCCTTATTAAAGTCCAATACTTCCAGTAAACAGAGCAACATCTTTAAGAAAGTTTGGTCCAACCTTGTTCACAGACAAGATATCACGAAGTTCTGTGACGTTAAGCAACTCTATGATCTCTTTCATCTTTCGGTAATCTAGTTCATTTGCGTCATTCACTGAACTCATAAAGCCCCTAACTGAACATCGTATAGATATTAGCTTCTTCTAACATGCTCAGAACGTGTTATTGTGTGCGTGTCTGAACGTGTGAGTGCATATCATTTACCTGTTAGATCCTTCAAGGCTTGAAGAGAATCAGACACCTCAGGGTATGAAATAGTTGATAGCCTGAACCAAGGTCCTGAACGAAATATGTATCCACCCATTCAAGATAAACATCATCAGGTGCATAAGAAATTGCAACTTTAATGAATTAATTAAACAAGCACGAGTGTTCTTAGGAACAACTAAAATTTCAAAGAGTCGTGGCCAGCAGAAGTGCAATTATCTTTAAACAAGCAACGATAAGGAAAGAAGCAAGTTCCAGTAACCCAAACACTACAACTGAGACCATATAGCCTTTTACAAAACCTAACACTATTCTAGTCTACTCTATCAATAGCCACATAATGTTTATTCGAAAAGGTAGATAACAAAGTGTCAGAAACTATTGAGGGCATACGAATAGGAAAGAAAGGAACACCAAATTCATTGAGAATGTCAATTGTTCAACATTACTTCCTAGCAGTTTTTCTAGTACTTTACAGCATACTGAGAGCAAACAAACAATAGTAGGAGTAATGCAAAAAGGGAATCTAACAGAGTAGATACCTTTTCGTGTGTAAAGACGTATAAAAAGTCTCTGGCTATCCTCTGAAAGAGATGAAAAAGATTCTGTAAACCAAAACAAGAAACAAGCGTCCAGAAAAGTTTAATCAATCATTCCAATAACATCATAAAAGAGAACCAGAGAAAAAAATCTGAAGACAACATAGGTGAATACCCAAGAATTCCTTTTCATCGAGTGTGAAAAGGTGAGAGCAACTTCTGAGAACCTCTTGCACTATTACATTGAAGTTCAATTGGTATCTTGTCGTTTTAGGCGGAATTTTCATCTGATGCTCAACAACCTGAAGAACTTTCTCCCACAAAAGTTTAAAATCTCCACCAGCAAATTCACATTCTTTCCAACCATCAGATGCCATCTTCTGACAAACAACTTTGATCGGAACAGCTTCAGAAGAGTTCTTCGGAACAGATGTTATTGTTCCCTGCAAAGAATGTATGGCTACATAATATGAACCTGATTTTGTTTGTGAGTATATCTAGACATTTCGGTATATATAAGAGCAAGCCAAGAAGAAGACGCATAATCAGTCTACCAACCTCAAACTCAAGGTCATACTCGTCGATCAGTGGGGACAAGCACTGGGAAACATCTTTAGGTAGATACCCAAGCGTTTGAGAAACCCCAGAGTCCGCAGAAAGAACCTATTGTGAAAGCACAAAACCGATGCTTTAGGCAATACGTAAAGAGACCAAAATTTTCACACACACTCACACACAGACACAAGAAGACAAAGGTTAAACCTTTATAGCGTTGCGATCCTTGATGTTCTCAGGCTGTCTCAAAAGACATATTTTCCCTCCAAGTTCTAAATCATGAACATCACTAAACTTCCTACCAACTATAAAGGTCTGAATAGCTTCACCATTGTTTTCATCATCTAAAGTCAAAGTCTTTGTAACCTCCTCACTTCTTGGAGAACACGAGTCATCATCAAGCTCGCTTCTTTGCACCAAACTAAATTCGGAAGACTCAGGATCGAGTCTTGGTTCCTGCAGGGTACGGATTATAAGTCCATCTTCCGATTGTTTTGAGCCTGACAAGAAACTTGACTGAAGAAGAGTGGTCTGAGTTAATTTCCGTTTCTTCTTACTGAACAGACTCAAATCATCTGAGGATAAATGGATGAATTTCGTTACATCCCTAAACGAAGAATGAGCAAAAGACAAAAACCATTCTTATATACAACCCACCAGAGAATTTGCTCGGATCACAAGGAGTCTCCGGAAAACGGCTAGTTTCTCCGGCTGCTGAGAGGAGATTACCACAGTCGTTGACCTCGAGATTCAACGCATTCTAAAGGGGACATTTTTCGATAAAGGGATCAACTTTATTTGGTAAATGGAGAAATTAAATGGAGAAAATTTGAGGGAAGAAGATGGATACCGGAGTAGGAGCGGAGAGAAGGTTGTGGCGATTGGGAAGATATCTCCGGCGTTTTCCTATTAACCGGACCAAGCTCTCTCGTCCGGTAAGCATTTCCCGCCGTAGCCACGCCGACGCGGGAAATATGTTTAGTTCTGCGCTACACTTCCTGTCTCTTCCCCTTTCGGTTTTGTCTTTTTAATATTTTTTTTGTCGGAGATATTTTTTGTTTAAATATAAAGAAACTTCTCACTCAAATGATAACTTTAAAAAATAAATGATAATTGACTGATGACCATGATTACAAAATGTGTAGACTCTTTCTTCCAGTGGAAGCTTTCAAAACACATCCTTTCAAAGTAATTTGGCTGCACAAGACCAAGTTGGTAGAGAAAACTCTGCTGATTTCATCATTGTAATGCCTTATTTTGTTTGTTTTGAATAGTTTGTGTTATAATCTGCTATTTCATGATGCTCTTTTGGAGTCCAAACAAAGGCAGACACTTGAAGGATTTTTGATCAACAATAAACAACACTCTTCATATAGGGAAATTTGAACATTTCAATTGGGGAAAATGGGTCCTCTACATTTCATGACTCTGTTCCTCAGGAAGAAAAGGAAAGAAAGTAAAAAAAGAAGAAGAGAGGTTAAAACTGAAGACCGTGTTCACGTGCTGCAGCGGCAAGAGCTTCAATACGTCCATGGTAAGGGTAACCACCACGGTCAAAGGCCACCTTTGTGATCCCTTTCTCCAAGCAAGATTTTGCTATGACTTCCCCTACTTTCTTCGCTACCTCCTACTCAAAATACCAAAATCCATTTCAACCATTTTAAAACCAGTTCATAAGCCTATCTCTCTATCAAGCTGATTATTACTTGCAACCCCAGTTCGGAAGAAACTTACAATGGTAGGTCCAGAAGTGTAGTCGAACTCCTCAGAGATAGGCTTCTGCTTGGTGGAAGCTGAAGCTAAAGTGTGCATCTTGGTGTCATCAATCACTTGGACATAAAGATGCTTGTTTGAGCGAAAAACACAGAGCCTTGGCCTCTCTGTTGTACCGTTAACCTATGAGGAAAGAGTGTAACGTGATGAGAAGAAAACATGGACACAAGAATGAACCACATTCCCCTTTCTTTTCTCTGTTTCTATCTCTCTTTCCACTGTCGATAGAATTCAAGCTTACAACAAAATGTCGCAGCTTTACTTTCAGTCTTACAGAAGAAGCTAATGGGTTTCACTATAGATGGTCAAACTCACATATGCTAGAAGAGGTTACAGATTCTATCAGAGTGTAACAACAACATCCAATAATACATTGTTGTATTCTGCAATTTCGAATTCTTGAAAAAGACACCAACTTTCAATTTTTTCTAACAAAGAGAAAGTCTTTTTAAGTAAGGAGAACACTGTGTACCTTCTTACGGATGCGAGAATGGCGGGCAATTCTGTCTTCGCTGCTGGTTTTGGTTTTGGCTTCAACCACCATGGACCGAGACTGAACCGAAGAAGAGGACCATGGTTTGAGGAAAACGGCACGCTGTTGCAGTCCGGTTCCCAAGAACGCACTGCGGTTAGTTATGAGGCTTACCGACCCACACCCACTCACGCTCGTCATTTTCTCTTTTGCTCTCTCTCTATCTGGCTTCGGTTGTGTGCCTTATCCCCTTTCTCTTCTTGCTTCTGCTGCGTATGTATATATTTCCTTTATTTATATTTTAGACCCTTTATTTCCTTAAGTTTTTAATTTCTTCACCAATGTTCTGATTGTGCACGTATTGACATCTTTGTGGGTCGGATTTGAAGCTTTGATGTGTGGGCCTATTTGGGCTGGATCTTTGTGTTTTAGACTCTGTTGGGTCTTAGCTAAGTTAGAGCAGGGATCTCTATGGGCATGAACTTTTTGGGTTGATATAGTCCTTTTGAGTCGATGTGGTTTTCTAAGGGGGTGGTGGCAGTTTGATCTGATGACCTCATCATATCACATAAACCATTGGCTAGATCTACAAACGAATGATGATGTTTGATGCAGTTGAAGCCCGCTTGAGAAGAAAGTTACTCAAGGTTAAAAAAAAAATTGTGTGCTTTCTATATTGCATGAAATTAAATGTTTTGTGGCATAATTGATGTGATCTTCTTCTGTGGATTGCTAGAAGTACAAGCATTTGTTTCATAATTTTCTTACACCAGAAACTATTAGAAAGTAATTAACTCATCTCTACAGGCCAGCTGTAAAATAAATTATATATTTTTAGACCGTCAAATTTTAGAAAGTTTAATTTTTATGGTGTAATATAATAGTAATAACTATTGATAATAATCATAGAAATGTAGAGATCGAATATAAGTGACTTTTTTAGAAAATAGTATATTTTTATAAGTAGATTAATTTACTTTTAAGTTTACCCTAAATTA
>KE155764.1:214827-232259 GCA_000411075.1 Sisymbrium irio | reverse complement strand
AGCCGAGCGAGCGCACGCGCGTGTGCACCACTTCTCCTTCCAACACCTTTTAACATATCTAAATGTTCTCCTCTATATATATTTGAGTGTTTTTCCCCATAGTACCGATGTGGGACAAAGTTACACTCCCCTTTCATTAAAGTTTTGCTTAATAAATGCTTTCCTCAAATGGCCCATAAGCCCATTTCTTTTCACATTTATAGAATTTTATTAAAGCCCATTACTTTAAAATTTTGTTCCAACAAATCATTGTTAAGAAAATTTTCAAAAACCAACAAACTTGTTTTCTAATCTTTTTTTCTCCTACATTAATCAAAGAACAACTGATTATTTGTGATTATTTGTAATTTCTAGCTTTCTTATAGATTACAGAGAGTTTAGAGTTGTTCAATAAATTGATTATTTGTGATACTCTTTTTTCTATATATAATTGTTTAATAAATTAAGCAACACAATAGATAAATAAAAAACTCGAACAAAAAAATAAACTGAATATTGGTCATTTTATAACTTAGTTATATCCATTGCATCCGCGGACGGACGTTAGCGGAGATGCTCTAGAAGACAAAGATAATCTTTCGAGCTTCTGTATTAAATTGATTTACATCATACACGATAAACACATAGGAACACAACAACGATACACGATAAACACATATGAACACAACAAGAAAACGTTAGAGAATCAGATGCGTGAAGAAAAACCTAATCAAAATTATGAAGCAGAATGTTAAAAAAGGCGAGTATCTGCCGAACCGATGATTATATAAATTGAGATGGTAAAGTTAGTACAAAAGATTAACCTCCGTCCATAACAAAAGCCAAAAAGAACTATCATTACGGACGTCCTCAACATCAATCAACTTTTTGGTTGTATAGTAACTTTCTTTTTATTTTCTGAAAGATAAGAATACTTACAAATACTTTTCATATATTTCAAACAACATTTGCATATTCATCAATAGACAACAATCGCCTGATTTCTTCTTTCCTATTTATTCTCAGTATCTCCATAGAGATTGAGCAGAAAACAGAAGCTTAGATGATGCTGAAACCTTATACATTGATTCTAACTCCTTGACCATCTTGTCTTTCTCCGCTTGACGGTAGGGAGATCTCAGGGCGATTCCTGCCGTCTTTAAACACACCGAGTTTGCGAGGATGAAAGCCACCAATTGTTTCTCTTCTCTTCTTCTTCTATATGACTTCCACTCAAAGATCTCAAGATGAGACAACAAGCATAAAGGTACAGAACACGGTTGTTTCCACGTTACTGGGAGATACCTGGAGCAATCATCCCGAGGAGCAACATGTATAGTTTTAGTTTTATCCCATAAAAAAAAAAATCTTGTTTGAGAAAGAGAGATGAAAGTGACTTACAGAGTTTATCATAAGAACTTTTAGTTTAGGAGTGTTATGAAGCAAAAGCACAAGTGGTTCTAACCAATTCTTTGAGGAACGAAGACGGAGCTTAAACTTTACGAGGCGTGAGAGTGTAATGGCGCTACAACACACAAGCTGCGATTAAATGAAACAGGACGCAACATTAGTAGAGAGTCTAGAGACGCAGCAAAGAGATCACATATGTATGAACAGAAGGAAGAGAGAAGGAAGGATATCAAAATGGTTAGTAACTAAACCTCGGTCAAAACCAGTTCGAGACACGTGACAGAGGAAAAAGATGTAAGAAACTTTTCATTCACAAAGCGAGAAACAACGTTCACAAACGCCTCATCAAGGTGAGACATATTCTGGATAGAGAAACTGTCTCCGAAAGAATCATTGATGGTAACGTGCTTTAATCCAGGGGAATCTATAACCAAGAACCTAGGAGAATCTCCATTTCGTCGCCATGACTTATTCACATATGTTGCCCTCTCTAAAGAAGGCACTTTCACAATGAACGTTGTCACATTGTCATCATACTCATACCGGAGCACAACCAAGCCTTTGAGAACATGGCGGCTCGATAAAAGCCTAACATGAGTGTCCTCGTCTTTATACACAACATGGGCAAGTTCCAGCCATTGAAGGGCCGCGAGGAAAGACAGGGGAGGATCATCAACAAAAATCTTGTTTGATAGAGTCAATTTCACAAGCGTTCTGGAGGTGTAAAGACTCTTGGGTAAGCTGGAGATAGTCCGGAGAGAGTTCAAGTCTATCTTTAGCTCTCGAATGCAGCGGTCAACTGCATTTGATACCCACTTTCCGACATCTTCATCTACGGGAAAATGTTGACCAAGTTGGATACTCAAGCTTTCTAGTATCGGTGCGTTGTGCATTTGTAATAACTTGTCAAAGAAGTTCCAAGTTTCGTAGGGTTCTGTATAGTCGAGCTTAGGTATCATGGTCCATATTAAACGCCACCGTTTCGAGAGAATCATGGTCGTTACGGCTTCTTGTATTGGAAGTAACGAAAATATCTGCACTAGCAAGTCCTCAGGCAACCAACTGATCCCGTCTTTGCCATCTTTCCGTTTAATTTTGGTTTTTTTTGGTTTTTGGTGGCATTTTTTTCTCTGTCAACAAATTCCCGCCTATGAGATCAGGTAAGCTAGAGAAGCCCTAAACCCCGTTTTTGTTATTCTTTGTGAGGAAGGAAAAAAACCCTAATTTCTGCGATATCCCCTCCGCATCCGCATGTTCTGATCATCCCTCTTGCCTTCTTTCGTAACGTTTCGCCATCCGTCAACTCGATTTGGGTTTATCAGAACAATAAGGCGACTTTTAATATTGGGCTTTAGATCACGGCCCAAATATAATGAGCTTTGGGTTTTGCCTTTTGACCCTCTAGTTATGCTAGTTCGTACTAGGCTGAGCCCATAAAACAATAGCCATGGCTGGATGTAGGGTTCGGTTTTAATAACAAAAACGAAAACCCAATTAAACCCGATAACCATGGTTCTAAATTGGATTTTGATCCGAATTACTTAATTACACTTTAAAATACTTGTTTTATATTTTAAAGAAATTATCAAAGTTGAAAAATTGAATATTTATAATCACACAAATCATTCAAATTCAATAAAATCAAATTTAAACGTTAATATTACTCAAACTTCAAAAGCAAATTTCAAACCGTCTAATCTAAACTTCAAACCGTCTAATCTAAACTTCAAAACGTCATTCTAAAACTTCAATTTTCTTTAAAATATTTCATTTCCAAAATTAAAAAAGAAAAAAATGAGACAAAAATTAAGACATATAAAAACACAATTATAAAAAACTAAAGATAACAAGAAAAAATATATACCGAAGAAAAAATGGTTAGATTTGAATAAAATTTGGTTGAATTTTGACAAATATAATTAAGTGTTTTTTGATATTTATTTTTCTTAATTATTTTAGTTAGTTAGTCTTAAATAAGTGATAATTTTAGTATATAATTTTATCTTTTTGAGTATTTTGAGTTATTTTAAATATATATAATTAATATTTTTAAAAATATAAATATATTTCAGATGTTTCGGATATTCGTTCGGTTCTCAATTCGATTAGAGTTTAAATTCAGGTTTTGAAATACCAAAATTTTAGACCCATTTGAGTTTTTTGTCGGTTTTGGTCGGTTCGGTTATTTTGTTTAGATCGGATTCGATTCAGATTTTTGGGTCTAGATATTTTGCCCTGGATGTATATTCTTTTCTTTTTATTTTCTCAAAGTTTTAACATGAAAGTCCTATTTTTATTGGCCACATATTGAAGTACGTGACATTTAGTGTAACGTTAATACGTTATTATTTCCAACAAAACTATTCAATCCACTTTAACTTTTTCCCAAACCTCTAGTAATCTGAGAAGACACTCATCTACCTAACTCCTTCGTCTCTATCTCTTTTTCTGTGAAACAGATCGCAGAAATGGATTCTGGATCATCCAAGACCAAAGCCTTAGCCCTTCCGCTTCACATATTAGGCTTCGAGATCGATGAACTATCCCCGACACGTGTCACTGGTCGTCTTCCCGTTTCTCCAATCTGTTGCCAGGTTCTTTCTTGTTTCTTCTTCTTGAATTTTGATCATTGACCCTTTTTGTCCACAAGCACTAAGAGACTTCAGTTTCCTTAAAAGCCTTTCAAGGTGTTACACGGTGGTGTATCTGCATTGATAGCTGAGTCTTTAGCAAGTATAGGAGCTCACATAGCTTGTGGTTTCAAAAGAATCGCTGGAATTCAACTCTCCATCAACCACGTGAAGAGTGCTGATCTTGGAGACCTTGTCTTTGGGGAAGCAACTCCTGTAAGCACAGGCAAAACCATTCAGGTGTGGGAAGTCAAGCTGTGGAAGTCAACACAAGGATCAGAGAACAAAACCTTAATATCTTCCTCTAGAGTCACAGTTCTATGCAATCTTCCTAACCCTGATCACTCCAAAGATGCTTCAGACCCGCTCAGGATCAGACAGATGTCCAAGTTATAGATTGCAAATCCTTTTTTTATTTTATTTTTAAGTCTCTCTCTATCAATGATTGTGATTTATCTTACTAATGGTCTAATGGCTTTTACAACTTGTATGTATTTTATAAAATTTTACAATTTTGGATTCTAATAAGCTAAAAGTTGACTGTCGTTGTCCTTTATCTGCAAAATCTACTGGAATCTCAAGTATGGACCACCTTTCATATTTGTTTAAGAAACCCCCAAAATTTTGCTAAGATAATTGCCACGTAGCGTTTTCATGTTTAAAAAATGCACTACCAATCACGCTCAACCAAAACGTAAACCCTTCTATATTTTCACCGAAAAAGAAGCTGTTTCCTGAAAGAGAAGACGAGTAATTTGTGCCACTAACGGGCCTTAATTTACGGAAGCCCATTAGAGTAGCTCACCTTTAAAACTTTCGGCCTATTAAAAACTAATGATTGAACCATATATAGTAGTACAAAAATGACAAACGACTCGTGCGTATATGCGTGTATAACGACTCTTATCCAATACCTACAAAGTATATAAACTCAACCAATACGTTACGATGACTGTCCGAAAATATTCTCTCACCAACAACATCAATTATGGAGTTTTGACATTTGGTCCGAAACGAAAGTGAGCATAAAAAAGTGTTATGTCCAAAAAAAAAAAAAATCAAATCCATTTCTAACTTTTTTCTCAACCTCTCTCTCTTATCATCTTCGTCTACCTAACACCCTCTCTCTCTCTCTCTCTCTTCCTCTGAAACAGAGCACACAAATGGATTCTGCATCGTCCAAGACCAAAGCTTTAGACCCTCCGCTTTACGCCTTAGGCTTCGAGATCGATGAATTATCTCCTACACGTGTCACCGGCCGTCTTCCAGTTACTCTAGTCTGCTGCCAGGTTCCCTCTCCCTCTTCTTCTTCTTGAATTTTGATCATTGACCTTTTTTTTTTCTCCACAAACACTGAGAAGTTTCAAAATTTCTTTAAAAGCCTTTCAAGGTGTTACACGGTGGTGTGTCTGCTTTGATCGCTGAGTCTTTAGCAAGTATGGGAGCTCACATGGCTTCTGGTTTCAAAAGGGTCGCTGGAATTCAACTCTCCATCAACCATGTAAAGAGTGCTGATCTCGGAGACCTTGTCTTCGCCGAAGCATCTCCAGTAAGCGCAGGCAAGACTATTCAGGTTTGGGAAGTTAAGCTTTGGAAAACAACAAAAGGGTCAGAGCACAAAATCTTAATATCTTCCTCTAGAGTAACACTCCTCTGCAATCTCCCTGTCCCTGAACACGCCAAAGATGCATCAGACCCACTCAAACTGATCTCCAAACTGTAGATTTCAAAGCCTTTTTTTTTTTGTCATCTCTTTATATATATATATATATTTGTGTTATCTTGCTAATGGCTTCTTCTTTTTCACTTGTATGTATCATCATTTTCTAAGCATTTACCCCTTTTTTTGGGGTGATAATAAAGTAAAAGTGGACAAAAGACAGTCAACTGTCCTTGTCCCTGATCTGCAAAATCTACTGGAATATCAAGTAATTAGAGAGAAATCACCATGTTTTTGTTAGGACAGCTTGTGGCTGCTGACATAAAATGTGCTTACCTGCAACATCACTTCAGATTGTAACAAGCTGGAAGATAGAATGTATACAGAATTGGAACTTGTTTGAGAGATAAAGCCCTTGTTTAGATGTCTAAACTGCACTTTTTTTAGGAGAAGTTTAAAGATCTCTTGATCATTATCAGCATCAATAGATGAAACCTGTTAACACTCGTGACCAAAAGCATGAACTCAATCAAACTCAGATAAGTACCATAGAGAAAAAGAGTCAGAATCTGAGTATTTGGAGAGACTATCCTAGAAAACGAGTAATCTGAGTATATGACACAGGTAATCATTTAATAAATAAATCCTAACTTTTATTGGAAAGAAAAGGGTTTGACGATCAGACCAAACTCTCTGAACAAAGAGAATAAAACTCCTTGAATCTCTTAAAAAGGAGAATTTGTTAACTAAAACTTACCGTGCACATGTGTCATCTGTTTCTTTGATAAAAACTTGGGGGCAGAGAAGGAAAAATTCTCAAACGGATGCATCTTTGGGCCAAAAGTGGAAAATGACCGAGTTTGGGACTTATTATGAACTGGATCAGCCGCGGTCTGTTCCGTCTCATGGTCGATGTTGGGCCTTAATCTCTCCGTAGACTTCTCTTTAGGACCAAACATACGTCTTTTCACTATATCAAGTGCATCTCTCCAACCAAAAACTCGAATGAATTAATTCCACTTACATCAAAATGTTAAACTCATTTCATCTCCACCAAAATTATAAAAATAAAGTTTTTCGAAGGTCGAAGTTTTGCTACATCAAATCTATCATGTATTGCAAAAAGATTCTTTTTAGATATGTTGGTCACCAATTAGGTCTTCAAGCTTCTGAATATGTTGGATCATGGTTTGATGTTATTTTTCTCTATTTAATGTACTTTTGCTATTTTCACCTGCTGAAACTATAAAATACGAGAAAATAATATTCTATAGTATAAAATTGCTTGCAAGATACTTTGAAAACATTATAAAATTAGTTATAAGAACATATCAAAACAAGTCTGTAAATTTTTTTTGTTATAGCTGTATCTTTTTTTTTGCTACAAAATCTTACAGCTTTTAAAGTTTTTTAATAGTTGCTTTAAGAAAATAAAATAAAATATAAATAAACAAAAAAGAAAGATGTAGAAAATTGGTTAGATTGTGAGAAAAAAGGACAGTTAGAGTTTGCTTGGTTCAGCTTTTTTTAGAATATATGTTTTTTTTTTTTAATTTGCTACAGAATCTACAGCCTTTACCAATCATGCACTATATCAACCCTTAGGCTAATGAGTGATGATCATCATTAGGCACTATAAAACTTATATTTTTCTTAGTTTTTAGAAAGTATACGAGTTAAATATACATATGGGGAGTAGAGAATCGACTTATTAGAATAGTCAAATGGATTTTGAAATTTATATGTCGCTTTGGTTTTGGAATGAATATATTTTATTTTTCGAAAAGATCTGAACACAACAACACATAATTGAGAAAATACCAAAAAGTTAAAGAAAATTTGAATCAAACTTCGTGCTGGAGAAAAATAGAACAAATCCTTCACCTTTCTTTAGCAAATCATAACATCATGCTATAATTATAGTATTCAGAAATGATAAATTTGAATTGAAGTTCTAAGGTAGGCAACAAATAAACAAACAAAACATAGAATCAAATGGACATTGAAAAAAAAAACTTTAAAAACCTTCCTATTCCACAACAACTTCTTATATATATATATATATATATATCTTTTTTGTTACACAACAACTTCTTATTTACACATTTATCTTGATACGAAAAGGTTGATTCTTTTCATATCTAGTACTACAACCGAGACCCACGTGTTCTTTGGAAAAAGTGCTTTAACAAATAACCAAAAAAAGAAGAAGCAAAATTAAAAATGTAGTAAAAAGTTAGATATAGGTAGGAAGAGTGGGTGAGTAAAAAGAAAGAGGGTAATGATTTTTAGTTATAGGTTTTTTGGTGGTTATTGGATATAATTTCTGTAATATATATAATACTAAAGTATTCGTAAGATAATTAATATTTTAAATTTAAATAATTATGTTTCAATTTTTTTTTATGATATTGTTTTGTGAAAATTAAAACTGGGTTTTTAAATAGACAAAATCAGCTAGTTTTTGGTTTTTTTGTATCGAGTTTGGTGGAATTTTGGAAGATTGAAATAAATATTCAATTGTATAAGTATACAAATGTTCGATGGAATTATTTTGGATCAAAAAATGTATTTTTCTGTCTCCCAAGTGTACATTATTCAATGTTTGATTATTATTGGGTCAGTTATATCTATTTACGTTTAAATTTTTTTATTCAGATAAAGAATTTAAATTTTACAGAAGTTTGGGTAGAAATAAAAAAATATATAATTGTAGAATTATATAAAGACACATGAAACTAGTTAGAAAGAAGAAAACATTTTTCCTCTTGTTATTATACTATGATGTAATTATGTTAAAATTTTTCGTAAACCCATATGATTTGTCAATTAACTGTGTACTAGATCAAATAATAATTATGAGCATTAGGTTTTTCTTTTACTATACTTTTTAGAGTTTAGTTTTTGGCCTTTTTTTTGTTTCTAATATCATTTCATTGATAGCAAAATGAGATTACAAATTCAATTTTACAAGTAAATTATTATTGGAAGAAATTGTCTAAAATTACAAATCTTCTACACATTGATGTCAAAGAAGAATTTTTGATAGAAAATTGTAAAAATGATATTTTATTCATAAAATGTTAGTATTACCCTTATTAAAACATTTCCATAATTGTGATTTTATAAATTGTCCTATTAAAAATTTGAGGGACATTTTGCTGAGGTGTTAATTTCTCTTTTTTTCTCAACTATTTTTGTTTTTCATTTATTTTTATCTATTATCTTTATTAACAAACACAATTTTTTTAAAAATAAATATGAATATCTACAAAATATCTAAGTATCTCCTATTTATTTGGTTAAAATCAAATACAATCTATTATATAAATTTTAAAATAACCATAAAAATTGTTAATTATTAATAATATTTAAGATCATTGTTTTTAAGTTTTTTTTTTGTAAAATAAATAAAAACGAAATTATAAAATATGTATTACTTTTATTAAAAAGAATGTCATATATATGATTTTATCGCATATGAAAACCGCAAAATAAAATAATAAAATATGAAATTTAAATGATATCTACTATATATTAAATGAAAAGATTATTTTTGCTGATGTGACATTCCCATATTTTTCTGAATTTTTTTATTTTTTATTTATTTTAGTCTACTATATCTGTTACCAAACACTTTTTTAAAAAATATTAAAAATTAATAAATCTCATTTTCCTAAAAACGAAAATAAAAATATACTAAATTCAATCTACAAAAATCTAATATATTCTTATTAATTTGGTTAATAAATCTATTATCTAACTAATTTTATTTAAATAAATAAAATTCTTTTTTTAAATGAAGATTTTAATTTTCTTTCAAAACTCAAAATATTTATAATTATGCATCAATCAAAAGAATTTTTTTAAATAACAAGTTCAAAAGTGAAGATAAAATTGAAAAAATATAAATAATTATAAAAAGTATAAAACTAAAACTAAAAATATAATTTAAAACATAAAATTAAATATATAATTTAAAAATAATAATTAATCATGCGCTATTGCGCATGTATTATCCTAGTTTGTTATAACAATAATAATAATTTATTGGATGGTTAATTATAAATAAAGAAGAAAATTTTATATCTGTAGAATTTGGAAATACTAGAATAAAGAAAAAACGGAAAATAGATAATTTCTTTACTCATTTATGATAATGAATGTTTGATATGAACATATGTTGGAACAACAAACAATATCGTTCATATTATATATATAGGTAAAAAATGAAAATTACTATGCACACATAGTAATTATGGACACCACAAACGCATTCAATTTTGATTTTTGAGACGATGTGTTTTGTTGATTCATTTGCATCTTTTTTTTTTTTTACTTTTACAATAACTTCCCTTATAAACCAATGTCACTATCATCTTTTGTTCAATGTCATTTGTTGCCTCGCTAAAACTATTTCAAAAAAATCTAGTGAAAAAATTATAGTAAGATAAAAAGATTACAACTGTATAAATTCCTCCTTGGATAAGATTATATCCCAAAATTACTTAATATATAGGGGTGTTACGACCGATAAAAGTCGGGAAAGAAAGACGCCATTATTAAACTGATGTGAATGAGGTTTAAATCAAAGGATAGTGGCGAATGTTAGTTGTTTGCCTTTTGCATTTCAATCATTTACATAATTAATGAAAAAATCATTGCACTCGCTGAAGTGCAATTATTATATTGCTTTTAGTCTTTTTAGTCTTTTTACAGGTAAAGTTTGGATCAGTTGGATCATTTGGGACTGTTAAGGAGTTGCATTGAACTGCGATTCTGTGAATTTAGGAACTGCAACATCCCTTTAGAAGCTAAAATTGGGCTTTGTTGTCAATTGTTCATCATTGCTTCATCGTGGGTTTTAAATCTCTTATTTTTTCGGGTTTAGCTCTAGTACAAAAGCTCAACAACAACAGTTTCCTTTACGAATTTCAGCATCTGTGCAGTGGCATTATGTGTTGGACTTATAAACTGCATCAGTTCTCTTTTTCTCATGTTTTAAAGCGGGAAATCAGGTTGCTCATTTCTTGGATAAAAGTATCTCTAACCCAAATCTTCATTTTAAGGCTATCATATCTTTATACTAAGGATTTGATATTACTCTAATGCTGAAATTTCAAAAAAAAATTCATTTTTTTTTGAATTTTGCATTATAATCTTCTAAATCAATAATAATAATAATAATAATTAATAATGATAAAACTTTTATAAATAAGTATAAAAATATCAAACATGTGGAATTGGAGACTTCTATTTCAGTTTGGATAATCTGTGGATTTCGGGCTTTCCCCCGAGATCAGCAACCTGCAAATATAACATCAACCATCGTGATTTCACTGTCAATAATTTAATTGACCCAAAAACTCGAATGTGGAACATGCCGCTCCTCAACGCAATCATTGTCTCCGAAGATGTCGCTATTATACAGCATATGCCTATTAGTCAAGTATTTTAAAAAGATATGTATGGATGGCATTTCACCAAACATGGAAAATATACGGTTGAATCTGGTTATAACATTAAACAATTATATCTGGACTAAAGGCCTGGATAATTTAATCGGCCAAATACAAAACCACTTTTGGCATATACATGGATGATTAAATGTCCACCAAAGATCAGACATTTCTTGTGGCAAGTTATCTCGGGATGTATCCCAGTTACCAAGAATTAAGGACACGTGGGATAAAATGTGATACACAATGTATAAGATGTGGAGCAGAGGAAGAATCGATAAATCACGTTCTTTTTGAATGTCTCCTAGCAGTGTAAATGTGGGCTCTTTCTAAGATTCTTACTAACCCAAGGTTTTTCCTATGTCGTCAATTTTCTCAAATTTTGGTTATCTCTTTTGGCGGCTTTCAAAAGAAACATCAAATAGTTATTTCCGATGTATAATATGGTATATTTGGAAAAGTCGAAATGAAAAAAAATTTCAAAATAAGATTTGGAATCTTCACGAGATCCTCACAATTGCGACGACAAAAGTTCAACTCTGGGAAGAGACGCAACTATCAGGGGAAAAAAGAAACAAAGGAAGTTATATTATAATACCGGAGGATGAGGCACATGACGGTTGGTAGATTTATGTGGACAAAGCCTGGAAGGACTCAGACAGTTTCTCAGGATAAGGCTGGTACAGTAGCAAAAATGGGGAGGTTGATATAATGTTGGGGACTCGGAATATCCGATGTACTCTCACTCCTTTGCATGCAGAATTTGAAGTTCTAATTTGGGCCATGGAGTGTATGTATGCTTATCAGCGGCAACACATGATCTTTGCAACTGTTTGTTCTGACTTAGTAAAGATGTTAACTAATCCTGCAGAATGGCCTACGTTCTCGATTCATTTAGAAGAATTTCAGATAAGAAAAATGCTAACACTTTTACTATCAAATTTATTCCACGAGAGAAAAACACAAAGGCAGACAAATTGGCACTGAGCACTCGAACGTTTCCTTCAAAGATGGTTTACATTAACTCTGTTCCTCTAGTCTGATTCCTAATTCTCTTAAGCTAGTTTTTTATTCTATTGTAAAAAAAAAATAACATATAGTAAATTTTTTATATAACTCATTAATAAAAATATGTTACAAAATGAAAAGTTTTACAAAATAAAAATAAGAAACACAATTCAAATTATAAAATTACATTTCAAATATCAAATTATTCATTACAACTATTTCCAAAATGCTCCCATATAGATTGATCAAAGCATTTCGTGATAAATGAACTTTTTATTTAAAATTTAATGTATTTTATATGTATATAATCATATATATAAGTATATTATTAGATATATAAATAAAAGAACTAAAATGAAATTATAAAAAATTAATATAACTATTTTAAATTTTATAAAAATAGAAAAATTAAACTGTAAAATAAATAGTGTTTTGAGGTTTTGAATAATGAAATTTCAAATTTGAGGTGTCATTCTTCAACCCCTCAAAACTTGAGGATTTGAAGAATGAGTTGGAGTTGGAAAAACCTTAAAATTTGAAGATTTGAAAGTGGGTTGGAGATGCTCTGACAAGGTTCCTCATGGTTTTCTCCAACAATGGAATCTTAAAAAAATCCTCAAAGTTTAGTTAATAATATAATCCTTAATATTTACAAAAGTTATTAACGATTTTAAAATTTTATAAATAAATACACATACATTTTATATATATTCTAACACATATATTTATTTATTTTATTATAAACCACAAAATATTACATAATAAAGATTACATAATAATATAAATTACTTTTAATAATGTTTTGGTACCATTTATAATAAATTTAATATTTATGTATTAAAGTAATTTGTGTTTAATTAGATTTTATTTCTTATTTTATTTTAATTTTTTTAATATGATAAAATATTTTGCTATTTTATTTTTTTATTGTATTTAAATGTTTAAATTAAGTATGGTGTAATTATTTGTGAAATATTTAATTATAAAAACTAAATTGAAAATAAAGAATATACTCGAGGGGAGTAATAGTGAAACTTCAAATTTGAGGTTTTACTATTGAAATTCTCAAAATTTGAAGATTTGAGAAATCGTTTAAGTGACAAAAACTTCAAAGTTTGAAGATGCTTTAAGAAAATTTTAAACCCTACAAACATCGCATGTTATTCAAGTTCTTTAAATCCTCTTTATTGGATAGTCTCATCTTTTTATTCTGAGTTCTGACTATGCAATTTTGTATTTAACCTAATCATAAGGTTCTATTGTCGAATAATAAATAACATAATAATATTCAATAAAACCTGTGAGGTTAAACTGACAACCGTGGGCAAAAATAAAGGGTTGAATGACGTGCCCATACGTTAAAAAGGTGTGTTAGACTATTTGTCTTTTTATTCAATTTTATAATTATTGGTTTAACTTTATTGTAAAGCCACAAATTTAGTCTTTTAGTTAATTATGAAGTAGGTTAGATAATATATTTCTGTTTTTTTTTAATGCTGGTGGGCCAATACAAAATATTGAAATATATAGATATATATATATATATACATCTATGTGGTTCATATATGATATACTACTGGCTACTGATGTTGGTTTGTCAAAAACTTTTATTAAATTAACATCAATCATCTAGCCATATTACTAAAAAGATTTTTTTTTTATAAACACTAAAAATTATTTTATTGGTGTGCATACAAAGTTAAATTTATGTTTCTGTCTGCAATTACTGAAAGTATTTTATAAAAATAATCAAGAAATTTTTTTTTAAAAAAAAAATCATTATACAACTAAATTATATTGATTATAAATTTATAATTAAGCTTGTTTAAGTTAAAACTGAAATATTTTTAAAACAGATGACTTCAAATTGCATGTGGTTTTAGTTTGATAAATATTTTTTTCTTAATTGAATCCTCCAAAATCCAAATAATCTTATCAAATCTGATATAAAATCTAGATTATACACCCAACATATAACTGGAAAATGATTTTTTTTTCTTTCAAATTCTTTCATAAACTACCTTTCACATTTTACAATAAAACAAACAAAAGTGTATATATTGGAAAAAACATTTACATTTATTTTTTGTTGGTTATATAATTCGAGATTGATTTTCTACTATGTGAACACTAATTTTAATTTAATGAATTTTTTTTTTGAAAACAACAAAAGTATAAAACTACCAAAGTTTTTTAAGAGAAATTACATCTTATAATCCAAAAAACCTAAATTTAAAAACTAACAATTTTTTTCCTCTCTCTCTTCCTATCTCTCTACTCTCTTTCTAAAAATCTAAATTTTTTTAGTTATTTGATAAAGTCTTAAAGAGTAATAACATTGCATGATCCTCAATACTTAGGAAATTAAGTGACAAAAACTGAGCATATACAATAATTTTGTCTATTAGGTTAATTCTATTTTCATCATTTTCTTTATTGAAATATTACAATTTATGTCATCAATAAGAAGAGAAACACGAGGGAAAAAAAAAGAGAAAATAAAAATGATCATAGTGTTTAAAATTATCTGGTATTGAAGTTATCATTTAATTTTATAATTTTACACGTTAACAGAATAAAATAATGTTAATATACCAATAATATATTATTTGTTATTTAATAACACCTAATATATCTGTTATTTATATAATTTTTATGTGATTAATGTATAATAATGTTAACATATTACTAATTGTTTATATATTATCGTGTAATAAAGTTATCGTGTTAATAATGTATGATATATATTAGCATATAATAATATTAGTATGTTTACAATAACATGTTTGTAAGCTAATAATATATTATATATATATTAACATGTAATAATGTTAACATGCATATATCGGATGAACAATATTTTCAGTAATGACATATAATATTTCTAAAAATTAAAAATTAATTTGGCAAAAAATGTTGTTCTCTTTTATAAATTTAATTTTCAATTATCATATCTCTATTTCTTAATTTTTCAGTCAATACTAATTAAAATCACTCTTTAATAATTTCACCCGATCTTTAATTGTTGATTAAAAAAAACATTTTGCAAGTTTCCTCACTTTCCTGACACAAAAAGATACAGTACTCAGTAGAAAGCATTTATACAGCCACGTGATAGCAGCTATACAGAAGTTTGTTACGTGATATACATAAAGCCACGTGATAGCAGCTAAAGCCACGTGAACTGTGAGACTCTTAAATTTTAAGAGTGCGAAAAGCCAAAAAAAAGTTGTCACTTCGTTCTTCTTTTTTTTTGTCAACAACTTTATATTAGTGGCTAATCATTATTGAAAGGGTTAATTTGTGAAATAACCATCTTGGAGAAATATTTGGATTTTTAGAAAAAGATTAGAGAGATATAGAAAGAGATGATAGGAGAAAAAGTGGGGTTTTGATTAGAAATTAAATTTGTTTTTTTTCCCCTAGTTATCCGTATAATTACTATTATTGAAATTCCGATAGAAAAATTCAAATTTGGGGCATCTAGACTAGCATAAGTTAATTAGACCATATATAATATCATTTAAATTTTATTTTTTACTTATTTTATTTTAGGATTTTCATATGTGATAAAATCACATATATGACATTTTTTTTAGTAAAACTAATACATATTTTATAATTTTATTTATATTTATATTACAAATAAAAAACTTAAAAATACTGATCTTAAATATTATGAATAATTAAAAATTTCTTTAATGGTTATTTTAAAATTTTCATAATATATTATATTTTATTTTAACCAAATATATAGGAGATACTTAGATATTTTGTAGATATTCATATTTTATTTAAAAAAAAAATTTAATTGTGTTTGGCAATAAGAAATAGTAGATAAAAATAAATGAAAAANAAAAACTTAAAAATACTGATCTTAAATATTATGAATAATTAAAAATTTCTTTAATGGTTATTTTAAAATTTTCATAATATATTATATTTTATTTTAACCAAATATATAGGAGATACTTAGATATTTTGTAGATATTCATATTTTATTTAAAAAAAAAATTTAATTGTGTTTGGCAATAAGAAATAGTAGATAAAAATAAATGAAAAACAAAAATGATTGAGAAAAAAAGAGAAGCTGACACCTCAGTAAAATGTCCCTCAAATGCTTCGCCTTTAATATATAGTAGATTATAGTCTACGTATTATTTGTCTTTTATAATTCATAATTCATAATTTTAGGACTGCAAACTATAGATATTTTAGTAAGAAATTTAAGTGATTTTAATGAATAACCTAAATTGACTGTAAAATTAGAAAAATATGAGGGAGAGTAGAGAGAGATAGGAAGAGGAATAGTGTAATTAGGGGGATAACTGATTGTAATACTTTTTGTAATTTAAATGACAGATTCATATGTCCATGCCAATAATGTGTAATTCAGACCGCATATTCAGTATAATCCTCCTCTTAGATTCAACAACTTAATAGAATCAATAGAATTTTCAAATGCTATCCGACTCTATGGATAAGTCATCATGATGAAATCAAATACTCTTTTTGCACTCTTAAAAGGTATCCTAGAATTATAATGTAAAGCATAAAGTTCCATGGCTCGAAGATTTTACAGCTCTAACCATTTAAGTTTTTCAAAACTTCAGGACCGACAAACATCTATTGCTGCCTCAGTTCATCTATCTTGGATCCCATCCCATGAGGCACATTTAACTTGTCTCAGAAAATTTTGTATTGGTCTGATTCAAAACTTTCCTTTAACAGTGGATATGTAAGTAGTCCAGTGATCTCACCAAATTCACTAACTAAGCCACAATATAATACATAAATCAACTAACTCAACCACATCATAATATATAATTCAACCGTAATAGAATCTTAACTCAGCCGAAACATAATATGTAACTCAGCCACAATAAAATTTTAAATCAGCCACAACATAATATGTAATTCAGCAATATAAACATAAATCAACCACAACATAATATGTAACTCAGCCGTAATAAAACTCTAACTCAACCATAACATAATACAGCTGCATTAAAAAACTAACTCAGCCTCAAATAATATATATTTCAGCCGCACTAACTCAGCCTTCAAATAATAAATAACTCAGTCAAATAATAAATAACTCAGCTGGAATATAAAACTAACTCAACCACAACAACCGGAGAAGACAATTACATACAATTGTTGAGAAGAGACGATTTCGGGGGAATACAAGTTTGGTGAAGACGATTTTGGAGAAGATAATTTCAGAGAAGGCAATTCAAAAGCCACAATATCAAACGTGGAAGATGATTCGAGGGAAGAAGAAAG
>KE155764.1:186227-207870 GCA_000411075.1 Sisymbrium irio | reverse complement strand
TCGGTTCTCGGTTCGGTTCCGGTTCGGTTCGGGTAACCGTAAGTTTTTTATTTAATTCCCAATGGGTATTTCATTAACATTCGGTTCGGTTTCGGTTCCGTTATTTCGGTTCAGTTTCGGTCGGTACTTCAGTTTCGGTTCAAACGCCCACGACTACTTCCTGGTATACGGACTGCCTTGAAAGCCGATGTCGATTAACGCAAGCTCATTAATCCACTCTCCAAATGCTAGCGAGTCAGCCAACAATCGTCCGCTCCCACCAATACGCTCATCTACTCGCACAATGTTATTAAAGTCGCCCCCAATCACAATCGGCCCAACCATCTCTTGTATAGCCAATTTCAAGCTGTTCCATAAACCACTCCTCCGGCTAACAGATGGAGCAGCCTAAACAACCACTAAATTAAGAACCTCTGTGTCTTTCACAATCCTAGCATAAATGAACTGATCAGACGACTTGATCACCTCCACCTCCCCGATATCTGCACGCCACAACAACCACAAGCCCCCACTCTGACCTGCAGCATCCACTCTAAACGACTTATTAAACCCCAACCCTCTGCAAATACGATCCGCTCGCACCCCACCAGCATGCGTTTCAAAAATAGCTAGCATATCAGTTCTAAATTTCTTCAGAAGATATCTAACTGACCTTCGGAAGTTGGGTTTATTCGCCCCCCCGGCAGTTTCACATAATGCAATTCACCATTGAGATTCTGTACGTGCTTAGAACCACCGGGGCAACATGCTATCCGCTGTGTGGTCCATCCTCACCAATCGGCGATATCTCCTCGGATCCCAAATTTGTGCCCGGAGAGTTCTCCCCCAAACCCAAGGAAGTGGCACCATTCTCCAAATCACGATCAGTACCCAATGCGGTGGCAACCCTCTGGCCCCCATCCTTTACCGCGAAACGACCACCTGATCGACCAAGGTTTTGGTATTCCACTCGCAGACGTTTTCCGTTGCTAGATAATCCTGTGTCCTCGCTCGTCGGACCAAAAATTAGACCCCTACTGGGCTTCACTAGTTTAACTTGTTTGGGCCTGCTAACCTTATTATTTGGGCCTTTCATTTTCCCGGTCTTATCATAAAGGGATTGAGTCCGATTACTCTGCCGCTCTCTGATTGAACCCGCCTAAAAAACGACCGCCTTTTCTTGCGCCTTACTCTTTCCACTATCAACTCGAGCAAGGGGATCAACATTCTCCTTATTCGAATCTACTGTAATGGGATCTTCCCGTATCTCCATCTGCTCAGTATCTTTGGTTAAATCTCCAAATCTATTTCCAATTAAGATATTTCCGAAATCTGGGATACTCCGAGATTCTTGTGCCCTACTTTCCCGATTAGCACTTCCTGGACTCCCCACCGTCGGCGACATAGATTTGCGGTTTTCCGGTCTCCTCCTTGCTTGCCTAGCAGGCGTGAATCCATCATCCAAGCCTGGGGATCGAGGCTCCACTCCACTCGACGTCACCACTGGAGTTGACGTACCCTCACGCTCCCGAGTTTCTTTAGGGCAATTGTGGACCAAATGTCCAAACAGACCGCAAAGAGAGCAAATAGCACTTAGTCCCTCATAGGATACAAATTATCTCTCCCCATTAATCAGAATTGTACCTTTCAGGGATCTCGTGAGATCAATTTCGACACAAACTCTTACAAACCTTGCCCTTTCAAAGTTAAGAGTCGTTGCATCCACCTTGATTGGCTTACCTAACCCTCGAGCGATTCCCATGAGTATAGACTTATGGTACAGATTCCTGGAATATTAGAGAGACGTATCCATACCGGAGTTGTAGAGATGTCGTTCTTCATTGGATCAAAATCCGATGCCCACGCCTTCACCATGAGATAACTGCTAAAAGCTCGCCATGGTCCCCCTGTTAGGGCTGCCAAGTACTCCTCCTCTAACTCAAACCTAACCATGAAAAACTGTCTTGGGAGATCCATAACATGCATCACCCCTTTCGGTTTCCACAGTTTCCTGAGTTTTCTCTGTAACGCCATGATCGATACGTTCCTCCCTAACACTTTCACAATCATACAGCTCCTCCACAGACCATTCACCGCCTCCAACACTTCCTCAGCAATGGTGATGACCGGTTCGCCATCCTCCCCTTGAGGGAATTCCAACTGCACTTTTACCCTAACAAAATCATCATCAATAACTTCCTCTGGGACCAGCATCCCATGTGTACCTCTACCCGAAACCCTTTGCGCCCAAGAGCCTGAGGAATCAGGAGGATCTCCCGGCGGCCGAGACTTTTCCCGCACATCTACCATCGTTGCATCTTGCTCACCGGAGCCGAAAACCCTAGCACACCCTTGCATAACCTCGACTTTTTTTGTTTCAAGTTCATGTTTGTAATCAAAGAGTTATATTTAACTATTTCATTCGATGTAACTTTATAGGTTAATTTGAATGAAGAAAGGTTTGTGCACAAAAAAAAAAAAAAATTCAATTAAGAAAAAATATTTATAGGTATTTATCGTCATTTATTAGAAATGTAAAAATATTGTATTTTTCCTTTAATCTATAAAAACATTATTTTCTATAGAGAAATTTAATTGGTTGAATAAAAAAAAATAATATTTAGCAATATATTTCAAAGTATGAAATAGTAGACGTACATACACAAAATAATTACATAACAGTAGTCAAAAATCTCAGTATAAAAAGTTAAATTATATGTATTTTAGAAAACCAAATCAAATGAAAAATTGAAAACAGTTGAACTACATTAAAAACACCTCAAAATAGAGGTGTATGACTGTAAAAAACAGTTTTAATATTTTTGTTCATATATTCAACCACACTAATTTATATTTTAGTTATCAAAATAGTTACACTTATCAAGATTTTACCTATTATCATTTTTTTAAAGAAAATAAATAAATAGATAATATGAAAATGGAAGAAAAGTTTAAAACACCTCAAATCTGCTGTGTTATAACAGTAGTTGATGGATTACGAATTTTATTCATAAAACTGAATCACAAATGGTTCCTAAATATTTTATTATTTAAAAAACTGAACCACTTTATAACTGAAAAAAAGTTACTACCGTAAAAATAGTTCTCCCATCTTAAGTGTGCAAACCTCCCATTCACATTCACGTAAATAAACTTTCTAAATTTGGGACCAATATTAATGTCATATGGGGACAGGCCGACCCTGCACACCTTTAAATTTATGTTCTATGTTCATTTGACATCCACTTTAATCACCTTCACCAGATTCGTTTTGGGAAGAGATACACATATAATACCAATAAGAGTCTATGTCGCGCATACAATCAAATCTTTTGGTTTCGATAGATAAACAGGTTATAAAGAAAACTTAAGGTTTGATACATTTCATTTATATAATATCTACTATTCTCTTTAGTTTTGATTAAGTGTCGTTTTAATTTTATTTTAAAAATTAATTGAAATCTTAAGCTTTGATACATTTCATTTATTTTTTAATTATTTTTGATACATTTTTTTGTTTTATTTTGATTGTATTATTTTATTTTTATAAATAAAAAATCTCTACTAAATCCAAGTTTCTCCTATTTTTTAGTTAAAAATCAAATATTTTTATTATAATTTAAACTACCATAATATTAATAAATTTAGATTAGTTAAAAAAAACTGTGAACAAAAAAATTGAAATTTGAAAAATTCATCTCAAATTTTCCAATTATCTAACTCATATATTAAAAATAATTATATAGAAGTTTTGCTGAATTCAGCAATTCTACTGTTATAGTTTGAATAAATTCACTTTATATAGATTTAGAAAAAGTAGAAGTTTACGAAAAAATATACTTATAAATATGAGAGAAATGCTAAAAACTGAAAAAAATTACCAGGATTGTATAAATATCTATAAATATTTTTTTGTTCTTTTTACCAACAAAAAAGATAAATGGAAACAAAAACATAAAGCAATTATTTTTTTGGTTCAGAAATAAATTGGTTATTGTAAATCGATTGAATATAGTTAAAAGCAAATTCAGATAATTCAAACTATAATTTCTACCAAACATAATAATTAATTTATCCTGTGTATCACATGTGTTCTTTTCTAGTATTACATAAACATACATAAGCCCTAATATTATTTACACATATCAATTAATGGATTAAAAATTAATTAATGAAATTGACTTTTTTTTTTAATTCTAAAAATTAAATATTTAAAGGAATTTTAAATTTCTCCGAACTATTCTAAACCCTACAAAAACTGAAAAATGTATTTTTATTTACAGTAAGAATTAGTTCTCTGTGGAAAATCATTAGAGAAAAAATAATCAATTCATTACTGAAAAATTATTCGATGTACGAATCAGAAAAATTTTATTCATTTTTTCTTTCATTCATGTCACTATCACTGTTTATCGTTTACGCATTAATTTTGAATTAATATAATAAATTAAGCAATAATATTATATAATTTATATTTAAAATATACTATAATTTTATCTTAAATTTTATTTTTATTAAAATATTATATTAAAGAATGATGTTTTATATAGTATAAACGTCTAAGAAAATTGAATTAGAAGAATATTAGAAATTAAAAACTATAGATATTAAAAAGTTAGATGGCACATGACAAATTTTAACAACTTTTTTACAATCTTATTTCTTATGTATTAAAATATTTTATAATTATAATTCATGATGTTGTGATTTTATGTCAAATCAATATAAAATACGAAAGAGCAATTCTAAAAAATTGAATGTTTTAGGTTTTGATGAACAAAATATTTTGATAAGGAAAAAATGACAAAAAATGTTTCATTAAACTAAATAGCTAACTATTTTAGTACTCCTTCTTATTTATAACTAATTAAAAACATTATGTCATTTCAGTAACATTTTATTCAATATTATTATTGAAATTTTAAATTCTAATGTTCTGAAAAGTTATTATTGATATTATTAAATAATGATGTTCTATATAGATAAATATCCAAAAGTTATTATTTTCATTTTCATTATATCTTTAGGTTTTAGAAAAACATTTCTTATAAATATGTAAATCATTTCTAAATGATTTTTTGACATGAGTTTACAAGAAATTATTTAAGAACCATTTCCTAAAAATATGTAAAATTTTCATAAATATTAACATATTCTTCATAAAATTTTAAAAAGATAATTTTATGTACATTAAACCCATTTTAAAATGTTTACTGAAATTTTAAATTTTTTAAAAAAGTATGTAAATTATTCATTATTTAGTTTTTTAAAAAATCGTTTTAGGAATCCTTTCCAAATATATCTAAAATATTTATAAATATTGGTATACTCTTCCCAAAAATGTTAAGAACATATGATATTTGAGAGAGATTGAGGTAATTTGATTTCTAAAGACTTTTTGAAAGATTTATAGTGAATTAAGAAAGTTATGGTGTTTTTTATTAAACCACTATAAAATTCCATCTAAAACCATATGATTTAGATTTATATATTTGTAACTAAAAAATCCCACCAAATAACTTTCAAAAATCACCACAAATCACTTCAAATTTATTACTTAAAATATTTTCAATAACAGTTGATTTCAAGTGGATTTTTAAAAGGGAATTTGGTGAAATACTCTAGATTAAAAGCCAAATTTTCACATTATGCATTCACATATTTTCAGTCATATTGGATGATTTTGCCCATATTTACATTTTCGGAAAATTAAATAACTATCAGAAAAATATTTAAAAATCCGGAAAATATAAAAATGGAAACATATTACCGGAATTTAGCTAATAATGCTACATTCAAAACCAAATTGTCACATTATGCTTTCCTATCTGTAAATTGACCCATTATGATTTTGAGTTTTGATTAATCCACATTTACCCTCCTAAATTCGAATTATAAATTATTTTGATTAGTTTTGAATATGGTTATTAATAATATAATTCTATTATATTGGTTTATTGTATATTTTATTAATTTTCATCGTGCTAAATCAAACTTAAAACGAGGAACCCTAATCTCCAAATTAAATTTCTCTGCCACCTCTTCCTTCTCTTTCGCCAGGTGGTACATCGTGCCACCTCCTCTCATCTTCCCTCTCACCTCCGTAGTGTTACAATCCAAATAAATCATTCTCCTTCGTTTTTGTTCATCTACCATGAATTCCCACTTGTTTTTAACACAAGTTTTCAAGATACTACAAGAAACATAGGTTTACATGATTCTTGACCTAGAAAATACGAAATTGTATGCAGGGAAGATGATGCAGAAGAAGTTACAACCGTAGTTTTCAATTTTTGGGGTTTTTTTGTTTATAAATTTTTTTAAAAAAGTCGTGGAAAATATTTTTTTTATTTATTATAGATTTACCGTATATTTTGTCTAGATTTTATATAGATTTTGAAGAATATCCAGTTAGAGATTCAATTTTTTAGATTATGAATTCTAACCACAGATAGAACAACTGCCATTAGATAGAATTTACATCCTAGCCAAAGTTAGAACATAGAGAAATGACTAATAACTTCTATTGGTGGTTAGAAAAAAGAGGAATGAATAGAATAGAACGAAACATATTCTGAATAAGCTAGAACAAATACCAAAAAATAGAATATGAATTCTAACCTCATTTAGAACATAAAATAAATGTTAGACTAGATCGACACATATTCTAACCTTGTTAGAACATAGACAAAAGAATACAATATGTATTCTAGCTAAGTTAGAACATAAACAAAAGTTTATAATATATATTCTATTGTTGAATAGAATATAGTAAAAATGATAGAATATAACGAATCCATTCTAAGGTAACTTAAATGTTAACAAAAACTAGAATTTATATTCTATGTTAGAACTATTATTAACTTAAATCGAAAATATTTTTATTAAATCATTTGTTTCCAAAAGTAAAATGGAAAAATATTGATAAGCTAATATCTTTCCATTTCTATATTTTTCCGATTTTTAAATATTTTTCTGATAGTTATTTAATTTTTCCGAAAATGTAAATATGGGTAAAATGTCCAATATGACCAAAAATATGTGAAAGCATAATGTGATAATTTTACTTTCAATCTAGAGTATTTAGCCAAATTCCCCAAGATATTAGTTTATCAATATTTTTCCATTTTATTTTTGGAAAAAACGATTTAATAAAAATAGTTTCAATTTAAGTTAATAATAGTTCCATCTAACCTAGAATGTAAGTTCTAGTTTTTGTTAACATTCTAGGCTACCTTAGAATGTATCCGTTCTATTCTATCAGTTGTACTATATTCTATTGTTCAATAGAATATATATTCTAAACTTTTGTCTATGTTCTGATTTGGCTAAAATACATATTATGTTCTTTTGTCTATGTTCTAACAAGGTTAGAATACATGTCGATCTAGTCTAAAATTTGTTCTATGTTTTAAATGATGTTAGAATTCATATTCTATCTTTTGGTATTCGTTCTAACNAAAAATATTGATAAGCTAATATCTTTCCATTTCTATATTTTTCCGATTTTTAAATATTTTTCTGATAGTTATTTAATTTTTCCGAAAATGTAAATATGGGTAAAATGTCCAATATGACCAAAAATATGTGAAAGCATAATGTGATAATTTTACTTTCAATCTAGAGTATTTAGCCAAATTCCCCAAGATATTAGTTTATCAATATTTTTCCATTTTATTTTTGGAAAAAACGATTTAATAAAAATAGTTTCAATTTAAGTTAATAATAGTTCCATCTAACCTAGAATGTAAGTTCTAGTTTTTGTTAACATTCTAGGCTACCTTAGAATGTATCCGTTCTATTCTATCAGTTGTACTATATTCTATTGTTCAATAGAATATATATTCTAAACTTTTGTCTATGTTCTGATTTGGCTAAAATACATATTATGTTCTTTTGTCTATGTTCTAACAAGGTTAGAATACATGTCGATCTAGTCTAAAATTTGTTCTATGTTTTAAATGATGTTAGAATTCATATTCTATCTTTTGGTATTCGTTCTAACTTATTCAGAATACGTTTCGTTCTATTCTATTCATTCCTCTTTGTTCTAACCACCAATAGAAGTTATATTCTAGCCATTTCTCTAGGTTCTAACTTTGGCTAGGATATAAATTCTACCCAATGGTCGTTGTTCTATCTGTGGTTAGAATTCATAATCTAAAAAATCGAATCTTTCAACTGGATATTCTTCAATATCTACATAAAATCTAGACAAAATATACGGTAAATCTATAAAAAATTCAAAAAATATTTTTCTTCGATTTTTTAAAAAATTAAAACGAAAAACCCCAAAAATAGAAACCTACGGTTGTAACTCCTTCTGCATTATCTTCCCTGCATAAAGCTTCATGTTTTCTAGATCAAGAATCATGCAAACCTATGTTTCTTGTGGTGTCTGGAAAACTTGTGTTAAAAACAAGTGGAGATTCGTGGTAGATGAACAAACATGAAGGAGAATGATTTATTTGGATTGTAACACTACTTTTGCTGAGTTGCAAATGACTGTTGCAGAGGATTATGGAATGAACCACACAGTTGAAAATGTCGAGTTCAATTATCTACCAAGAGATATGATGGAGTTAGGTGTTGCCCCTGTTGTTATCACCAACAATCGATAGCTTCAAAATTTTCTCAGGTGTGCACAGAAGGGTTCATCATTATTTCTGTTTGTGACTTTTTTATCCACCTTCGAGCATACACATAGCATAATCAATTGCAGTATGTCATCATCTGCAGAATTTATGAAACCAGTAACTGTTATGAGTGGTCACTTCAAAACCAACGTCAATGATTTTTGCACTGAGGGTGATTGTGTGGATGATGGAGTGAATTCTGAAACCAAAGGAAAAACTGGAAATAATGGAAATTTTTCGAAAACGATTTCTGTGAGGAAGAGGAAAATTTTCCAGAGTAAAGAAGAGTTGCAGGCAACGCTTGAAATATCCGCATTGAAGTTTAATTTTGACTACAAGGTTGTCAGATCTGAGCCATCAAAGTGGTATATTCGATGCAAGGATAAACAATGCAGTTGGGTTCTCTGTACATCATCTTTACCAGGGTCATCCTATTTCATAATAACTAAGATTGTGGCTTTGCATACCTATGCTCCTTCACAGAAAATTGGATTCAGAAGAACAGCTTCTGCGAAGACAATAGAAAATATGATCAAGCATAAATACGAGGGTGTCAAGGAAGGGCCACGACCATCTGAAATTATACAGTTTATGCATCAAGAACATGGTTGCAAAATCAGTTATTCCTAGGTTTGGGAGTCTCGTGAGCATGCAGTGTCTGCTGTTAGAGACATACCAGGAGAAAGTTATGGTAAAATACCAATGCATTTGCATTTACTGAAGGAAGTTAATCCTGGTACCCACACTCATTACAGAACTGATTCAGATGGTAACTTCAAGTATTTATTTCTTTCATTTGGTCAATCTATTATAGGATTCTACAGTGCTATCCGGAGGGTGATTGTAGTTGGTGGAACTTTCTGAAAATAAGTACAAAGGAGTTTTACTCGTAGCCACAGCTGTAGATGGTAACTCTAATTTGTAACCTATTGCATTTGGCGTTGTTGATTCAAAGAATGATAGTTCATGGGCATGGTTTTTAATGCAACTGAAGGTGGTAATTGATGATGAGGAAGGGTTAGCTTTTGTGTCAGATAGGAATTCCTCCATTACGAAAAGTCTTGCAAGCGTGTACCCTTCAGCAAAACAAGGAATCTGCATCCATCATTTGTTGAATAATATGGTGACATATTTCAAGACAAAGGGTGTACCTGCATTGGTTGAAAAAGCTTTAAGAGCCTATAGACTTATCGATTTTCAGACTGCATTTGGACTCGTTTGCAGAATGTCTCCTGTTGTTGGAACCTATCTTCATGAAGCTGATGTGAGTAAGTGGACTCATTGTTTATTCCATGGATTCATGAATGACATCAGGACCAATAACCCTGCAGAGTCCATAAACTATGCGTTGAGGTCAGCTAGAAAGTATCATGTGATTCCTTTACTAGATAGTATAAAAGAAGTGTTAACCAGATGGATTTATGAGCGTAAGCGTTTAAGCTCAAAGCAAAAGGATCCTCTAACTGTTGATGTTGAGAACAAGGTTGATAGAAGGATTGTAAAGGCTCAAGGATTTCGGGTGACTCTAGTAAACCATCGTTTTATAGTTAAAGGAGACAAATATGACTGCCTTGTTGATTTGGAAACCAGAAGCTGCACATGTGGTAAGTATGACTTAGGTAAAATTCCTTGCAGACATGCTACTCCAGTGATTTTTTTCCCAAGGAATGGAAGTACACGAATTCCTTGGTCAATTTCTTGCACTTCCCAAACATACATGTGAACTCCAATCATGATCCTCCATCAGATATGCCAATATACGATCAACTCGGGCATCCTCATTTTCCCTTACCCATAATACTCAGCATCCGCCTCCACCTCAAAATTACCCGTCATAGATAAGTATGTATATAGATGGTCCTAATGAAAGCGAAATAATTTGCGTTATCCATAAATTATTTTATGAAATTTATCTGAAATTTCAATTTTAAACAAGTATATTTAAATGAGATTTATATGTACTACTAACTTTGGAATCAAATGTCTGCTCTAACTGAATGATCTCTTCATAAGAAACTTTCGCAGCTCCTTTCTAGTTTGAGCATCTAGGATGACCTTCCACAAAATATTTATTGAGCTTCTGTCCCCACAAATCTCCAAGGACCAGAATGGCTTCCATTATCCAAATGTGGAATGCATACGAAAACCCATAAAGAACATACATTTGTGTCTTCGGCTTCCATCCAGTTAGAAAATTTTCTCGAACTTTAAATAAGGAGTCGAGAAGGACTTCATAGGCTTTTAGAACCCACATATACGAATGAAGCTTCTCAAAATCCATTACTAAAATGATATACTCGCGAGGGATAATGGCATTATCCCCCCTAGCAACAACGACACCCACACTCACACAAATGTAAGCTAACCTCAGTCTATCCTCACACGACCACTCGTTAGCGAAATGCATGTACTTAGTCCAAATCTTGTCAAGACTGAGATGCTCATCTTTCTTCAGCAGCCGAGTCCAAAAACCACCATCATCATTCCACTGTTCTAAATCGCACTGATCATTAGCATCATCTACCACAGTAAGACCAGTGACAGCGTGAAACTCCTGAAGTGAAAACCGTAGTGGCCTCCTTGCAAACACAAACCACATATCATATTTTTTTGCTGTCACCAACTGCCTACACAAGAAACTGTGTATCAACCTTGCAGAGTAAGAGAGACCATTTGCATGAATTGTCAGAATCGGACCAAAGAATCTTTCTTGATCTCATTCAGCTCCGTTGGAAGATGCTTTGCCAATTTATCCAGAATGTACATGCGACAGTTGTTGTTGATCTTTGTTACTTGAGGGGCATCCAGTGGTTGTAACATAAGTTTGGGAAACTCTGATGCAATACCTAAAATAAGAAAAAAAAAAGTTGAAGAAACCGGGAGTAATAAGCCATGTTTTTATAACAGCTAGACATGAAACAAAACAGCTTTGTTAAATCAACTGAAAATCTCAACATTTAGACATGAAACAAAACAGTAATCACTTAAATCATGCGACTGATAAACATTTATTAAGTGAACAAAAAAAATAAGGAAATCACACAATCGCAATTTATAGTGTCTTGCACCACATTCCAATTTACACAATGAACATATTAGCTTTGATAACCTGTAAGAAAATAACCAGGTTGTTTCTGCCAATTTTTTTCTGACCCATCAGACATAGAGACATTAGCAAGACAAACACTACTAACAAGAGAATTCGATGTACAAGACAAACCTCAGATTTATCATCACCGGGGTCTATAATCAAGCTACTGTTACCCAAATCAAGCAGACTAATGAGACAACATACCAATGAGAAGAGACAGGACCACTATTCCTACTAACTGAACTTTAGATTCTCAGATTCCCATCATCATCTAACTTCAACAACCTAAACGTATGCTACTATTTGCACCACATTCAATTTTACACAAGGAACATCTATCTTTTTATATTGTTTTCCCAAATATTAACAAAAAAAATCATACACATCCATTAGATTGTTTGCGATTTTACCTTTGAAATAGCAATCAAGTAGGTATACGGCGGCAGACAGAGTCAGATGGAGGCAGACGGCAATAAAGACGGAGGCATACGGAGGATTCGCCGAGGCAGACAGAGCCGACATGGAGGATGCAGACGGAGGCAGACAGAGGCGAGAGGGAGGCGAGAGCGAAGACACAGACGGAGGCGAGGGGGAGGATGAGAGGAGGCGGTACGATGTAAAGAGTCACCGACCAGCAAGAGAGAATGAAGAGTTGGCGGAGATTACAATTTCATTTGGGGATTAGGGTTCATTGAAGGATGTTTGATTTAGTATTTTTAATAACTAATAAAATTTAAAATAAATTCATATAATATAAATTATTAATTATTTTGCAATTTTAAAAAAAATATAATTCAAATCAAATTTAGAGGGGGTAAATGTGGATTAATCAAATCTCAAAATCATAATGGATCGATTTGAAATCAGGAAAACATAATGTGAAAATTTTGTTTTGAATGTAGAATTATTAGTTAAATTCCCGATTTTTAAATCATAAATTCAATAATTCTGTATCTTGAAAATTCTTTTAAAATTCATGTTTAAATAACAGTAAATTTATTTATTAAAAATCATATCACCTTAAATCACCCCAAAACACACATTGAATACACTTATGTGTGTAAACAATTTATTTAGGATTATTTTCCTGAAAATATGTAAACCGATCCAACATTTCAATTTAAAAAAAAATTGGTATCAAAGAGATTTAATTTTAAATTAAAATTTTAATAAGTATTTTATAAATAAACAACAAATAAGATATACAATCAAGATTGGATAGTAATCTTTAATTTTATTTAATAAAACATTTTTGTCATTCTTTCATTCCCAAAATATTTTAGTAGTATATTTCCAATATTGATTTATTTTGGGGTATTTCTAATACGAAAACATAGAGATAAAAAATAGTAGATGTAAAATACCCGCTTAGCATACCTAACCGTACAACTACGCTTTTAAATGTGTATTCATGGTGGAGCCAGAACAATAAAGTCTATTCATGGTTCCATGATATATGGGTGACGAGTCCAATAATTGCTCAAAAAGGTCCCGACTTTTTCCACATCGAGGTAAAGCTAATAAAACTTGCGACACCATTGTTTATCTTTCTTACTACTCGAGGACCTAAAAAGGTAGACAAGTCTCACACGACCCTTTCCACTCTTTTTTTTTTCCCTTATTTTATACCTATAGTTTTCTGCTGATCTTGTCAACCTAATAAAAAACTTTTAAGGACGACTTATTTCATTAAAAAATTAAAACGTTTCCGGGTCTCTCTTTTAATAAGATTAAATAAATTAGAACTAGATTTTTTCTCAACTGAATTAGAAGATACATGTAATTATATATATAAAAAGATTCGTATCAGAATTTTCTCATTCCGATTAATTTATCTTCTCTAATTAGAAGATACACTATAACAATGTACACAAGAGATCCGAATCCAAAATGTCTCATTCTGATGAATTCGTATTATCTTTGAATTCCAATATATGAACAAAATACTAGGCAACGAATTTTTTGGGTCAAGGTCTTGGGTACATCATCGAAATACATGTGATTATAACATCTGAACTTACATATATTCTTAATTTATTTTTCCAATAAGTCCTGGTCCAACGGATTCCAATCCTATATAACTATTTTCCCTTTTAAAAAAAAATTCCTATATACCTATTAAACATCGAACAACTTTGAGTATAAAATATTCTTTTCTAGAAGAAAACAATCAAGCAATTGGTAGGTAGTATCAGAGGTAAGTATAGTGTGAAACGTTCGAACAATTTACATTAATTATATCAATGTGTGGACGAAAACTAAACACACAAAACTTGTAGAACGCCGATGGTAAAGCCGCAGCCACGATATTCAAAACCCGACCCGATATTCATTCACTTCAAAACAAAAAATACGTCACTACGAAACCAAACCACAGTTATTGTTAGTCAAGAAAGAACAAAATAAATATATATGTTGTAATAAAAGAATATAATAAAAACCAGTGAAGAAGATCAGAGTTGTTGTTTTATCTCTCTTTTTTTTCCTACTTCTCACGCTTTGTCGACGATTGTTTTTCTAGGAAAATGTGGTTGTTTTCTTCTTCTCCATCTTCGTGGCTCTCCGAGCTCTCATGTTCTTCGTCGTTGGTTATAAACTCCACATCTTCTCTTCCAGTAGCAATCCAATGGCTGAGATTTATTTTCCTCTCTCCATGCCCTCAACGAGTTCTCTTCTCCGCCGTAGATCTTCTTTTGATCGTCGTTCTCCTCTTCTTGGCTCTTAAGAAACTCTTTCCTTCTTCTTCTTCTTCTTCCACTACCAACGGAAACGTTGAGATTAGCAAACCCTTGATAGAAAACCGTGGAAGAATCCAAACAAGAACAACCGCATGGTTCAAAACGACAGTTGTAACCACCGTTCTATTGTCGTTTTGCTCCGTCTTGCTTTGTGTTTTGGCCTTCACTGGGAACCGACGGACTCAGACACCATGGAGTCTCATCTACCCTATGTTCTGGCTACTCCATGCCGTCACAAGCGCCGTCATAACAGTCCTCGTCCTCCACGAGAAAAGATTCGCAGCTCTGCATCATCCTTTATCACTAAGAATCTACTGGGTTTCAAGCTTCGTCGTCACAACACTCTTCGCCGTCTCCGGTATTCTCCACTTACTCTCCAACAACACCGACGCCGTAAGCTTCAGAGCAGAAGACGTAGCCTCGTTCTTCTCCTTCCCGTTGACCGCTTTTCTGCTCATCGTTTCCGTTAGAGGAGTCACAGGCGTGGTTACAACGGAAGTGACCAACGGTAGTCATACGACGGAACCATACGATGTCGTTATGGAGAAGTCAGACAACGTCTCTCTCTACGCAACAGCCTCGGGTTTCTCCAAGATGTTCTGGATATGGATGAATCCTTTACTGAGCAAAGGCTACAAATCACCGTTGACCCTCGAAGAAGTCCCCACGCTCTCTCCGGAACACAAAGCAGAGAAGCTCGCGCTTGCCTTCGAGTCCTACTGGCCCAAACCGTCTGAGAACTCGACACATCCTGTCCGTACGACTCTCATAAGATGTTTCTGGAAAGAGATCCTTTTCACGGCGATCCTAGCGGTGATACGTCTCTGCGTCATGTTCGTTGGTCCTGTCCTCATCCAGAGCTTCGTAGATTTCACCTCAGGCAAAGGATCCTCACCGTTGGAGGGATACTACCTCGTCCTCGTCCTCCTCGTCGCGAAGTTCGTAGAGGTCTTGTCTACGCATCAGTTCAACTTCAACTCGCAGAAGCTCGGGATGCTTATTAGGTCAACTCTAATCACTGCATTGTACAAGAAAGGTTTAAAGCTCACTAGCTCCGCGCGTCAAAACCACGGCGTCGGACAAATAGTTAATTACATGGCCGTTGATGCACAACAGCTTTCTGACATGATGCTTCAGCTCCACGCAATCTGGCTTATGCCTTTACAAGTGACTCTTGCGTTGGTTCTTCTCTACGGAAGCCTAGGCGCGTCTGTTGTGACGGCCATCGTCGGTCTCACCGGAGTGTTCGTATTCATTCTCCTGGGGACTAAGAGAAACAACAGATTCCAGTTTAGGGTGATGGGAAACAGAGATTCTCGGATGAAGGCCACCAACGAGATGCTTAACTACATGCGAGTGATCAAGTTCCAGGCTTGGGAGAATCATTTCAACAAGAGGATCCTTAACTTTAGGGACATGGAGTTTGATTGGCTCTCCAAGTTTCTATACTCGATAGCCGGAAACATTATTGTTCTATGGAGCACGCCAGTTCTTATCTCTGCGTTCACGTTCGCCACAGCGCTTTTCTTGGGTGTCAAGCTTGACGCTGGGACCGTGTTCACAACCACCACCATTTTCAAGATGTTGCAAGAAACCATCAGGACGTTTCCTCAATCTATGATATCTCTGTCGCAAGCAATGATCTCTCTGGGGAGACTGGACTCGTACATGATGAGTAAAGAGCTTTCGAAAGAGGCCGTGGAGAGATCCATGGGTTGTGATGGTAGTACCGCCGTGGAGGTTAAAGATGGAAGCTTTAGTTGGGATGATGAGGACAACGTACCTGCACTTAAAGACATCAACTTTAAGGTTAATAAAGGAGAGCTCACCGCCATTGTTGGAACCGTTGGTTCAGGAAAATCCTCTCTTTTAGCTTCGGTTCTTGGAGAAATGCACAGAATAACAGGCCAGGTCAGAGTCTGTGGAAGCACAGCTTATGTAGCGCAGACATCGTGGATACAGAACGGGACGGTTCAAGACAACATCTTGTTTGGTCTGCCGATGGTTAGAGAGAAGTACAACGAAGTTCTCAATGTCTGTAGTCTGGAAAAAGATCTGCAAATGATGGAGTTTGGGGATCAAACTGAGATTGGAGAACGTGGAATCAACCTCAGCGGAGGGCAGAAGCAGCGTATACAGCTCGCACGTGCTGTTTATCAGGATTGCGATGTATACTTTCTTGATGATGTTTTCAGCGCTGTGGATGCTCATACAGGTTCAGACATATTCAAGGTAACAACCAAAACCTGCACACAAAAATCTTCATGTGTTATTACATTACCTTCAAAATGCAACACAAGTTGATTCTTGTTATTGTGGTGTTCTTTGTAGAAATGTGTAAGAGGAGCTCTGAAAGGCAAGACCATCTTGCTCGTAACCCATCAAGTGGACTTCTTGCACAACGTCGATTGCATTTTGGTAAATTCAAACTTTTATTTGATTGAAATCGAGAGACTTTGAACTTGTACTTACGAGATGGAGTTTCAGGTGATGCGGGAAGGGAAAATTGTCGAATCAGGAAGATATGACGCATTAGTCAGCTCAGGGTTGGATTTCGGGGAACTTGTGGCTGCACATGAGACATCAATGGAGCTAGTTGAAGCCGGTGCAGAGTCTTCAGCAGCAACAACAATCATTACATCCCCAAGAGAACCAACGTCTCCCCATCCAAGCTCCCCAAGAACGTCCATGGAGTCTCCTCACTTAAGTGATCTGAACGATGAACATGTCAAGTCGTTTCTCGGCTCTAACACAGTAGAAGATGGCTCGAAACTCATCCAAGAAGAGCAAAAGGAAACCGGGCAGGTCAGTCTGCGAGTTTACAAACAGTATTTCACCGAGGCTTATGGCTGGTGGGGCGTTGTGTTTGTGGTGTTCTTCTCTTTAACGTGGCAAGCCTCTCTGATGGCTAGCGATTACTGGCTCGCCTACGAAACATCAGCCACAAATGCAATATCATTTGACGCCTCTCTTTTCATTCGTGTATACATCATTATTGCACTTGTTTCCATCGTCTTGGTGAGCTTCCGCGCATATTACGTTACTCACTTGGGACTCAAGACAGCTCAAATCTTCTTCCGACAGATTCTTAACAGTATCTTACATGCTCCCATGTCGTTCTTTGACACCACACCATCGGGAAGAATTCTCAGTCGGGTGAGACAGCTTTCACTCTCTAAGCCTATACATATACATACGATTTGATTTGAAAAGAGATGTTAAAAGGTTTGTCTCTTTCGATGCTTTGCAGGCATCAACTGACCAAACCAATGTCGATATCTTCATTCCATTCATGCTTGGACTCGTGGCCTCAATGTACACTACTCTTCTTAGCATCTTCATAGTTACTTGCCAGTACGCTTGGCCAACTATATTCTTTGTGATTCCTCTTGGATGGCTCAACATCTGGTACCGGGTAGGCATCATCTCTCTGGTTCTTATGTTCTGATGTTTTCTTCTTTGATGTTTTTGATGTTTGACAAACGCGTAACTTTGCTTCAGAACTATTACCTCACATCTTCCCGTGAACTGACACGCCTGGACTCGATCACTAAGGCTCCAGTCATCCACCATTTCTCGGAAAGTATAGCTGGAGTGATGACAATCCGATCATTCAGGAAACATGAGTTGTTTAGGCAAGAGAATGTGAAGCGTGTGAACTCAAATCTTAGGATGGACTTCCACAACAATGGGTCAAATGAATGGCTCGGGTTTCGGCTAGAGCTGATTGGCAGCTGGGTGCTCTGCATCTCGGCTCTGTTTATGGTAATGTTACCAAGCAACGTAATCAAACCAGGTACCGTTCACTAAACCCCCTTCTCAGTATTAAAACACAACAAGAATATTCCTTTGCGACGATAAGTCATTTATTCTTTTGGTCTGATGCAGAAAACGTAGGGTTATCACTTTCGTACGGGCTGTCTCTGAACTCGGTTCTGTTCTGGGCAATATACATGAGCTGCTTTGTAGAGAACAAGATGGTTTCTGTTGAAAGGATCAAACAGTTCACTGATATACCTGCGGAAGCCGAGTGGGAGAGTAAAGAGAAACTCCCACCTTCGAATTGGCCAATGCATGGCAATGTACACCTCGAAGACCTCAAGGTAAGTTAAAGAGACCAAACCAAACAACTTCATGAATTATATAACCCACCTTTACTGCTCAAACTTGCGAAGAGGAGATCTCATGAAATTGTCTGAAACAACAGGTACGTTACAGACCAAACACTCCACTTGTGCTCAAGGGAATCACTTTAAACATCAAAGGAGGAGAGAAAGTGGGTGTAGTTGGACGAACAGGAAGCGGGAAATCAACGTTGATCCAAGTCTTGTTCAGGCTTGTAGAACCATCAGGAGGGAGAATAATCATTGATGGGATCGATATATGCACTCTGGGGTTACATGATCTCAGGTCAAGGTTTGGAATCATTCCCCAAGAACCAGTCCTCTTTGAAGGAACCGTGAGGAGTAACATCGACCCAACAGATCAATACTCTGACGAAGAAATCTGGAAGGTGATGATGATGATAAAACCTACTCTAGCTAGAAAACATTGTAACTACAATCCATACAATAATCTGTTTTCTTTTATTTTCCAGAGCCTCGAACGATGCCAACTCAAGGACGTTGTTGCTACAAAGCCTGAGAAGCTTGATTCTTTGGGTGAGTTCTTAAAACCTAGTTAGGCTTATATATTCATGAGATATAAGTAAAGACTCATGAAAGAACGTACGTTTTATTGTTACAGTGGTTGATAGTGGAGAGAACTGGAGCGTAGGGCAGAGACAGCTTCTATGTTTAGGAAGGGTTATGCTGAAACGAAGCAGACTTCTGTTCCTAGACGAAGCAACTGCATCTGTAGATTCCCAAACTGATGCCGTGATACAGAAGATTATCAGAGAAGACTTTGAGTCGTGTACCATTATCAGCATCGCTCACAGGATTCCTACAGTGATGGACTGTGATCGAGTCTTGGTCATAGACGCAGGTAAGAGATATAACACAACTTCTGTCTTTTTATTTTTATTTTATTTTCATAATTCAGAATTATGATTAGTGACTTACAAAATGGGAATATGGAAACAGGAAAAGCGAAAGAGTTCGATAGCCCGGCTCATTTGCTTGAGCAGCAGTCTCTTTTTGCGGCGTTGGTGCAAGAGTACGCTCTCAGATCTACCGGAATATGAGAAAATTTGAAGGTTGTCAGAATATTTTAAGATCTTTTTTTTTTAACTGACGCAGAAAATGTCGAGATTGTTATTGTGTAATTTAGTTAAACAATTAAAACTTTTAAAATAAAGTTCGAATAGTCAAATGTTTTTTTTGACCCAACGACATCTTTTTGACTCAACGGCGGATTTCGATACACTTTGATTGACAGAGACACGTGTTATGTTTTTGTTCGGCAACTAACTTTTGTGGAATCAACACGTGAATCAAGTTTTATTTTTTACTAGGGTTTCCGCGCTTCGGGCAGAATATAATTTAGTTTTCTTTATTTTAATAATATTTTAATATATTATTGTAAGTTATTGTTATGTTTTGGTCCTTTTGATAGAGTTTTGCATAATTCTTATTTCGTTTCAATTATTTCCATCTCATTTATATTTGTTTCATATTTTTTCTTTATATATTTCCTCATTTTCAAATGGAACAATTTTATAATTTAACATAATAATATAATTTAATTTTAATTAGTTCATTTTCATTTAACTCTATTTTTTTTTACTTTTCTGAAATACTGTCAATTGTTTATTTCGATCATAATTTTTAAATATGTTATATAATATGAATAATTTTTTATTTCTTATTCTTGTATTTAATTAACATAGTTTAATTTTATTATCTGATGGGATTTCATATTTTTATCCTATTCAATTCCTCGACCTTTTCTATTTATGTTCCAATGTTTTAGTAAAATTAATTGGAAAATATTTTGTATTCTCAAAATTCTTGTTTTTATCCTATCTTTTTTAAATCACGTCTTCATTTTTTGTTTATCTTCTCTAACTTTTTATAATTTTGTTCGATGTTGTTGCTAATGTTTTATGTAATTGTAAATATTTTGTTTCATATTGTTTTTAATGTTTTGATAATTTTTTAATTTTTTATTTTCTATCATTTTTCAATTTGTTTCTCTAATTTCCGGTGTGTATTCATTTCATATTCTTTTTTATTTATTTATTTCTTAGATTTTTATATTTGTATTATATTCCGTCTCTACATATCTCATTTATGTTTAGAAACTTTAGTAAGACATTAATGATACATAATTTTCATTCTCAATATTCTCGTTTTTACCTATCTTTTTTGTCGTTAAATGTCGTCATAATTTTCCTATTTATATTTTCCTATTTTTATACTTTTGTTGATGTTTTTAGTATTTTATGTAATAATTTTTATTCTTCTTATTCATTTTTCAGTTTTTATTTTTTACTTTTTCTTATTCCTTTAGAAAAAAACTTTCGTATTCTTTTTGAAAACTTTTATATATTTTTTCTGTTTTTTAGGTCTATAAAATTTTAACTATATACATTATATTAATTCATTAATCCAATAAAACTTTATTTTATATTATTTAAAATCTATTTTTTTGTGTTATTTTCCCTTACCTTTTTCGTTTTATTCTTCAAAATTCCATTATATATTTTTTTTTTGGTATTTTCACTTTTATGAATTTCATTTTTACTATTTTGTTCATTTTATAAATTTGAACCACTTACTTTTTTGTTCATTTTATAAATTAGTACTTAAAGATTCGCTTTTAAAAATTCACGAACATGCAATAATTGATACACTTCAGAATTGAACATATATGGTTGTTTAATCCTTTCTTTTAAAGTTTCATCGAGTAGTGGTATATCTATAGAGACTGAAACTCAGCAAGGAACTAAAATGACATAAAATAGTTAATATTATCAGATAATATTCAATAATAGAGTCTGACTGGTTCAAACGCAGCGGGTGCGATTGCGGTTTCGGGAATTTGTGGAAGTGGGCGGTTGCGGTTTTAAACGTTATTAAGCGTTTCGTACGACTGGTGTAGCGGTTAAAAACTGTTGCATTTGCGGGATAATTATAACTGGTTGAATATCGGATGTAGTAGCGGTTAAACAACAAATTAATAATAAAATTATATTTTTAACTATATAAAACATAAAAATTTATATTTTTATAATATATATAAAATTAATTATCCCA
>KE155764.1:141132-163804 GCA_000411075.1 Sisymbrium irio | reverse complement strand
TGCAAAACATCCAGGTATTTCAGAAACCCTAGATCTAGATTTATTTCAGTATTTGCATGAGATCTTGGTAATATAAATTCATATGTTAATATATAAATCGTTTATAAACCGGTACGAATTCCTACACAACCGCCTAAGATTGGGTTTAGTTTCTGATTGGTTACCCGATTAATTGGAGCACTCGCCACCATGAGCATGAAGATCTAGGTGGAGGTGAGAGTGATGGTGAGAGATGCCTTTACCCTTCATTAAACTAAAAAATAGGGCGGTGGTGGTATTTGAGTCCGGGTTAGTTGGACAAAGGAGATATACATTCCCATTGAAACACTTCAACTATAATACAAATTAATGATTGTATTAGTTCGATCAAAATATATATGGATATATCTATAACTCAGAACTGGTAGGATCCGATCCAAACTGAACTTGACTCAGAAAATATATAAGTATTTATTGGATAAAAAAATGTTGTATCCGAAAGATGAAGAACCGATCGGACATGATCAGTAATCAATTTAAATATATCCGAATGCCCAGATCTAAAAAGACATATTTTTATCTAATATTTATCTTTTTTATCTTAAAAAATATTTTAAATATATTAAATTTTTATTTTATTGTTAACATTTTTATTTATAAAGGTTGCACGTTAACCTTTTCTATAATATTTTTGCAAGACTTTTAAAAAAATTATAAGATATTTGCATTAATAGTTTTTTCAAAATCAATCACTCTATCAATATGTAAAAATCATATAAATTTTTCCTTAAAAAAGCAATTACAATTAACAATTTTTTTTTAGTTATGATCATAAAGTTTAAAAATTTTAAAGATAATTATGAAAATGAAAATGTTTGATTTTAAAGTAGAAGAATAAATAATATTTTTATTTTATTTCAGTTATAATTATAGAAATTTAAAATTAAGTGACTATTTATTATATTCACATTAACCCTTTCTATAATTTTTTGGCAAGAGTTCTTTTAAAAAATATATGATATTTGGACTGATAGTTTAATTTTAAAATTAATCACTCTATATATATATATATAAAAATCATATAAACATTAAAAAGAATTACAGTTAAAAATTATTTTTAGTTACAATTTTAAACTTAAAATAATTAAAGATAATTATGAAAATGAAAATTTTTGATTTTAAAATAAAAGAATAAATAATATTTTTATTTTATCTCAGTTATAATTATAAATTTTTTATAATTAAGTGACTATTGCTCAAATAACATCTCAGTTATAATTATAATTTTTAAAAAAATTAAGTGACTCTTGCTCAAATAAAATTTTTTGCTTCTATTTTGGAGGAAAATAACATTACTCTACATATAGGGAAAAAGATATATCAATATCTATTTTAGAGAATGAATTAGAGGTGGATTGAAAAAAAAAGTTTATAATAAAGGAGAGTTAGAGATGCAAAAATAAAGGAAAGTTAGAGATGTTTTAAACTTCTTCTTTGGTTCTAAAAAAATTAAATAATTAACAATAATAAAAAAATCGTATTAAATTTCTTTGTTATTTCTATTTTATAATAGTAGTATTTAGAAGAAAAATAAAGAAGAGTTAGAGATGATGTAAACTTCTTCTTTGGTTCAAAAAAAATTAAATAATTAACAATAAAAAAAATCGTTTTCAGATCTCTATTCTATTTCAGATCTTTGTAGGAATGAGAATGACAACCACTTAAAATGGGTTAAGAACATAGGTTTGCCCATTTTGCTGATTATCGTTATTTTTGTACTCAGCATCTCAGCTGTTTGACGAGGATGACGTATATATTTTTTTCCGTCAACTATCAAAAACCAATGTTCAGGTATGAAATGACCCTTATTTATACCACCAACATTCTCTCTCACTTTTCTTAAACCAAAATTATTCTTCTTAAAAAGTCTTGATGTCGGAATCCCATATGCGTTTGCATTTTCTCTCCCTAATCTTCTTACTATGTTGTGTCTCCCCTTCAAGCTTCGTCAGTACATACGAATTTAAAAGTCCTGTTGTTGGTCTTGGTGATTGTCCTCCCAACCAGATTCAAGCTTTCAATAAGTTTAAGAACGAGTTTGATACCGGCCATTGCAACCACAGTGACCCTTACAATGGAGTCTGGTGTGATAACTCGACAAGCGTGATCACAAAGCTACGACTCAGAGCCTGCCTCAGAGGAACTCTAAAGTCCAATAGTAGCCTATTCAGTTTACATCATCTTCGTCACCTTGAACTCAGTCAAAACAACTTCTCCTCTTCACTCCCTTCTGAATTTGGCAATCTCAACAGGTTAGAGGTCTTACATATTCCTGAGAATGGCTTCGTCGGCCAAGTTCCGTCCTCATTTAATAACCTAAGCCAGCTTGTCTATCTATCCGTTTTCCAAAATGAGCTCACCGGTAGTTTCCCACTGATACGGAATCTAATAACGCTCAAGGTTTTAGACCTTTCTCATAATCACTTTTCTGGAACTTTGAAACCCAACAGTAGCCTCTTTGAGTTGTACCACCTCATTTACCTTAACCTAGGTTACAACCAATTCAGTTCATCACTCCCTTCTGAATTTGGCAATCTCACCAGGTTAGAGATCTTGGCACTTTCCTATAATTATTTTATAGGTCAATTTCCTCCCACAACCACCATGCCTTCCTTATCGTATCTCAATCTGCGTGGAAACAATTTCTCCGGATCTATTGTATTTCGCAACTCCTCTTGGTCATCAAAGCTAGAGGAGATGGACCTTGGATATAACTATTTTGACGGACAAATCTTAGAGTCTATCTCGAAGCTCATCAACCTCAAGTGGCTTGATCTTTCTTTTTTCCCTAATACAAGAAACTACCCAATTGACCTAAGCCTCTTCTCCTCACTAAAATCTTTGTTGTACCTTGATCTTGCCCGTAATACTATATCTCCAGCCAGCTTAGGTTCAAATTCAGACATCCCACCAAACTTGGTGACCTTGCGCTTAAGCGGCTGCGGCATCAGCAAATTCCCAAATATTTTAAAGATCCTTCAGAAGTTGGAAACTGTATATTTATCAGACAATATAATCACAGGGAAAGTCCCCGAGTGGTTATGGAAACTTCCTCGTCTGAGGGCAGTGATGATTTACAATAATTTTTTGAATGGTTTCCAAGGTCCTGCAGAAGTTATGGTAAACTCATCGGTGAAGATTTTAGAGCTGCGGCAAAACTGTGTTGAAGGAGCTTTTCCTATCCTCCCACTCTCTATCGAAGTCTTTACTGCACAGAATAACAGATTCACAGGGAGCATACCTCTTTCGATATGCAATTGTAGCTCTCTCACATATTTGACGCTATCTTTCAACAACCTCACGGGTCCAATCCCTCATTGCTTGAGTAGCTTGACCATTGCAAACTTTCGGAAGAACAACTTGGAAGGAAGCATTCCTGACGATTTCTATGCTGGTGCATCGCTTCTGTCACTTGACGTTGGATACAACCGACTAACTGGGAAGCTTCCAAGGTCTCTTGTAAATTGCTCCTCTCTACGTTTTATAAGTGTTGACAACAACAAAATACAAGACATGTTTCCTTTCTGGCTCAAGGCTTTACCCAAGTTGCAAGTCCTTAACATCGGTTCAAATAACTTCTTCGGTCCTATATCTCCTTCTGATCAAGGTTCTCTTGGATTTCCTGAGCTGTGGATACTTGACATATCTGATAATAAGTTTAGGGGAAGCTTGTCACCAAGCTACTTTGAGAACTGGAAAGCATCGTCACTCTTGCTGAACGAAGATGGGGATCTATATATGGAATACAAGGAAAGTATTGGCGGGATAAAGGACTATTCATATATGGATAATATGGATTTGCGATACAAAGGTCTATCTACAGAGCAACAGAAGGTCTGTACTTTCTACGCAGCCATTGATTTTTCCGGGAATAAACTTGAAGGACAGATTCCTGAATCTATTGGTCTTTTGAAGGCACTGATTACACTCAACTTATCCAACAACGCCTTCACAGGCCATATTCCTCTGTCTTTCTCCAATCTGAGCAAGCTAGAGACACTTGACATATCAAGAAACCAACTGTCAGGGACTATTCCAAGCGGACTCAGGAGCCTCTCATTTTTAGAGTACATAAATGTGTCTCACAACCAACTTAGAGGTGAAATACCACAAGGAACACAGATTACTGGGCAACCTAAATCTTCATTTGAAGGGAACAAAGGGCTTTGTGGTCTTCCTCTCCAGGATACTTGCTTTAACACTCATGCACCTCCAACACAACAGCCTGAGGACAGAGAAGAAGAAGAGGAAGAAGTGTTGAACTGGAAAGCAGTTGCCATTGGGTGTGGGCCTGGAGTGTTGCTTGGATTGGCAATAGGACAAGTCTTTGCTTCATACAAGCCCAAGTGGTCTGTGAAGATACTGGTCTGAATAAGCTTATAAACCGGTAGGGTTGTTTTCAGTTTCACTGTGATCTTTCAATGTATGTCTAGTGGTTTGTTTGCTCTTGTATGGAAAGCCTGTTTCTATGTTTGTTGTATTATTATGTGATGCTTTGCTCTATTTTGATTTCTGTAAAGTAAGAATGGTGAATGTTTTGCAGTCATTTTCATGTGCATCTCAATTTTTTTCCCTATTGAGTTAAATGGTAGGAGCAAGGAAGATGGTGAAAGAGGATCAAATTGGGGTTTAGTCATTAAAGGTTAGAAAATCACAGTAGGATAATAAGTCAAGAAAATGTTGAGAACTAATATGATGCATTAGTGAAATAAACTGGGATACAGAGACAACTAATGGCCGTTTTGAGAAGAGAGCTTTGGGATTGTCTGATTGTGTGACTTACTAATTTGGAGTTGGTTCTGCGTAATTACTTCAGAAGAACGAAACCGAAACTTAAGAGTTCATCCAGGAGTGGAAATCAGTGGCAATAGTAGCACAAGTTGTTTCTTTAATTTTCCTGCCTCCAACTTCTTGAAGGAGAAAAGGATAGAGAAAAAAGCGTGATTCTGTAAACGAAAATGAAATAGAGGAGCTTGGAAAAAGGAGAAGCAGAGGATCACAACATATTAATTTTTCTAAGACAAAAAAAAATGCAAGCGACAGTGTATATATCTGAATTCAGAAACGTCCTTAACACGTAAAAACAAAAAATGCAACCGAGTTTTCCAACACTTGGAAAGAAAAAAAAATGCCACTAATAAATAGAAGAGAAGACATTGACGTACAATATGAAAGTTAAGTAAAACAAAATCATCACTACGTTGATGAAACAAAGCCATCTACACTTGACTTGGAGAATCCTATTTATCCACAATCACTTTTAAACGCAGTTTAGATTTTTTGATTTTGCAGGTGGAACTAAGCTGAGAAAATAAGAAGAGTTTGATAGTATGGGAGAGAATGTGCAGAAACGCCATTAAGGCATCTTCAACAAGATCCCTTATTTTGAAGATTTGCTTTTCTCAAAATGAAGATTTGTGGCTGGTTTCCTCCAACAATAGAATTTTCAAAAAAAAAATTAAAATTTAATTAATTTACAACTTAGTCTTTAATATTTACAAAAGTTATGAATAATGTTAAAAATTTATAAATAAATATAAAACATATATTTTGTATATATTAAACACACACATAATTATTTATTTTATTATAAATCACATACTATTATGTAATAAAGATTACATGATAATATAAATAACTTTTATTAGTATTTTGGTACCATTTATAATAAATGTGATATTTATATATTTAAGTAATTTATGTGTAATTTGCTTTTATTTTTATTCTATTTTAACTTTTAAACTTTTTTAATGTTGTAAAATATTTTTTCTATTTTATTTATTTTATTATATTTAAATTTTTTTATATTAAGTTTAATTTAATTATTTGTGAAATATATAAATATAAGGACTAAAAAAAATGCAAGCGACAGTGTATTTATCTGAATTTAGAAATGTCATTAACACTTAAAAAGCAAAAAAAAAAATGCAACCGACTGGGAAATGTCTTCCAACACTTGGAAAGAAAAAATTGTTACTAAATAGAAGAGAACACATTGACATACAATATGAAAGCTAAGTAAAAACAAAAGGGATGATTAGTTGGGTTGTAGTACTTGATTTTAGTTTTTAATATTTATCTACAGTCTCAAAAATTACCAATCATGCTTTAGATTGATTTTTAAAGTTATAATTCTACTATAGCCTCTACAACCAAAAATGGCTGTAAAACTCTCATTTCCTAAAGTTTTATTTTTAAGACTGTAGAAAAAATAAATGGTTGTAGGAATATATTTTCTTAATTGTTATTTTCTCATTTATTATTCACAGTTACAAAAGGTATTTTTACAGACTAAATTCTACACCAAATAATTTACAGGTACAGTTTAACCAATCATCTAGAAAATCATCACTACATTAAAACAATGCCACTTTACTTGGACAGAGGAGAGCTAAAAGCAGAGGAAGCCATCATGGGTTTGATCCAACGGGGACTACGTTATGAGAATAATACAAAAGCTTAGATTGGTAACTTATAAAGGAATGGAAAAATGAAAAATAAATTGATCAAATTTTCATTTTAGGAATTGAAAAAAAAAAGTAGGAAATTTTGTTTCTCATCGAATTTGAGGTGTAATGTAAGAAGATAAGAAGATTTCAACCAACCTTTCCTAGATCAAGATCTGCGGACAAATGAAGGATGAGAGGCAGATCTACCACTTTTAACTCCACAAATACCAGATCTACAAGGACAATAGATGGTGCTACCACCGAGGACCCAGAATGAGAGAAGTAAGAGAAGATGAAGAAGAGAAAGAGAAAAATGACAACTAGGGTTATCTTACACTCTCTGCGGCTGGATCTAGAACAAAAAGGGAAGGAGACTTCAGAAAACACCTAGATGGAAGAGAAACTCTAAGAGGTCTTCTTTCCGGTGGTTGCTCTCAAGAACTCTGGTGACTAGCTGCTTCTCCTCCATGGCTGATGGCTGGTGGCTATCCACACGGACAGGGTTTTGCTCCAACTTTCTCTGGTGGAGAAATGGGTTAAGGTTGCCTCATTTTTATAGAAGAGGAAAAAGAAACCCTAGGGTTTACTAATTGGGCCAGAGAAAAGAAAAGATATGGGCTTTGAGTTTAATCATTTTTGGCAAAAAAAAAATTTAACCAAAATTAAAACACATCCGGCTGAGTCAGGTCAGGATGTGACAACTTCCTTGAATCGTCATATGGGTTCACTCGTGCACTTTGCTCTCTCTGTGGTTAGTAATAGTTCTTGAAGATTTCATAAAAATTTGGATTAGTCAAATAGTTTGGTAAAAATGAGTTCTTTTGGTGTTTGCTTTTATTGAAACTTTTTGTCTTTATATGTATATACGACTCATGATGCTTCTATTGCGTCGAAGCGTTTTGGATAAGGTTGCACAACAAAGTTGTCTCTGCTTTCTAAGCTTGTATTTTTTTTCTCTCGATGTTGTTTCAGAACTCATATGTGATTGGTAACTCGGAAGAAGAAGAATATAACTTCATAGGTTCCTTTGAACGTTTGCGAGTGGTTCAGAGATTACCAACCAGTTTCAAGTGGGAAACAAGAGATTGAGCATGCGTACGAGTAAGCTTGTGTTTTCATATTACTGATACTTTCTAAATTGTTACCTTAATACTGAAGATGAGTTTTGATCGAGTGGACATGGTATTTAAAATCTACAGGACGACGGCTTTGGATCAGAAGCTCGTAAAGAAAACTTTCAAGCTAGTAGATGAGACTCAAGATAATAATAGAGTTTGCATATACCTTACAAGCGTTCAGGCTTTGATTAAGATATAGATCCTGATGAGATTGCAAAAATAATTCTTGTACCACTGTTACATTGATCTTCTTTAAACATGACGAGTTGCATTCTCAATGATTCATGTTAAGGATGATTAGGATGATTAAATTAATGCTTAATGATTAAATTATTTGAATAATTCTAAATTTTTTTAAAAAAGATTTTCTAAAAATCTTCAAATCACTCATGGATTTCTAAATCACCCAAAAATCCTCAAATCTCATTTAAAATCCCACCAAAATGAAAACACTTTAAAACATTCGAAAATACCGAATCCAATACACACCCCCTAAAGTATTCAGTTTAATTCTATATATTTTGGTTACAGAAATATAGGATCTAATAGATAAAGTTTGGTTAATATCAATTTCGAATCGGTTTGATTATAGAAGGTAAGAAAACGTAAAATACCCTAAATTTTTGGTTTTTAAATTTACTTCTATCCAAAATATTAATTATCCAAAAATATTTCAGCACTTAAAAAAATTGGTTCAAATCAAACCGAACTAAAAACCGGATTTGGCTTAATTGCTTAATTTTGTTCATCTAGAGCTCGAAACGATACCGTTTCAGGTGCAAACAGGTATGTATTCTCAAGAAGCGTTTTGAAAAAAAAGGAAGACGGAGAGGGACGAGGGAAAGATTTGAGAAAGGGATTCCGCCATTAGAGCTCACATCCGATTCTCCGACTCACCACAAAAGAAGAAATGGATGATGATGACTGGGATTTCACACTGGAAGAGATAGAAGCTATTGAGAAAGAAGCTCTCGAGAGAATCAACCACGACCGAAAGTCCTCATCTTCCTTGCCAACAACTCCCAACGAGGTTTCTCACTTTCGCAATTTCCATCTCTGTGTTTCAAATTATTGTTCTTTTTTTGTTGGGTTTTTGTCTGCGCTAAGTAGACGGCAATTTGGATGGCTTTTGTAGTGTTTGTAATGAATTCTTCTTTCTTTTCTTGATTCAGCCCTAATGTGTGTGCTTCATATGCTCAGGTTCCTAATTCGTCTCAAGGGACCAGATTCTTACCTTCATCTCAACCCCCTACTAAACCAAACACTTGTCAGTTTATTTTTCCCATTACCATTTGTCTGTTTTTTCTTCTCAATGAGACGATGTTTCTTGTGCTTACTCATTTGATGTGGGCATATGGTTTTGTTTACGTTTTACTGTATTTATTTTGTTGTGAGGCTAGCTTCTGCTGCGCCAAAAGGTGAGGGCTTTAAGGAACCTGACCGAAAGGTCTCTGTCAAAATTTTGCTTCATCATAGTGGAGATTTAGCTGTAAAGTTTGTCTATAACCAGGTAACTTGTTAGAAGTAAGTCTTCGTGTGGAAAGTGTTTGTAGATTTTTTTTTAAAGACTTAACTTTCTGTTTGATGTTATCAAGGCGGTGGTGGATGCTGTGCGTAAAATCCCCAGGGCTATGTGGAATGCTAAAGAAAGGTTTTTCCTTTTATACTCTTTTATTATATGCATACTTCATTTCTGTGATTTTGTTTCTCTGTGTTTCTTGTTTCCAACGTGCTTTATTGTGATCTGTAAACAAAACAGAGAAATAATCCTTGGAATGTGATGTGTTGTATTCTCTTGTGGAAATTCCAGGTTGTGGATCTTTCCTCAATCTTCATTGTCATCAGCAGAAAAAATTCTGCGAGAAGTTTCCAGCGTTAAAGTTGAGGTAAGCCACCTTGATCCTTTGAAATTGGTTCAGAAACTTCAGCTTAAACTAGAGGTTCAGGGTCTCTTAGGTGCATTGCTACTTGTTTTTCTTCTGAATTATCAGGTAGAGAACCTAGATCCTCTTGTGCAACGTGCAATAGCTTCTGCCTCAAGTGTTCCAGATTTAAGGCGTAAGTCAGGCATCCCTTATCACTATAGACACATTAATGATTTGATATTACCTTGAAGAGGTGTTGGATTTCTGGACCCTGTTTATGGGACTTTTATGTCTTACTAGATCTGTATGAAAAGATACCAAGCCACATTGAGCCAAAGCTTCTTCCGTTTCAGCGAGATGGGATAGAGTACGTCAGCGATATCTAGTTTTCTTCATTAGCTGTGATTTCTTCGTTATTACCAAATGGGTTGCAATTTATTTGCCTTTTGGCTCCCTGATAACTGTTTCTTTGCTTTTCATGTAAGGTTTATTTTGCAGCATGGAGGGCGTGTGCTCCTAGCAGATGAAATGGGTCTTGGAAAGACTCTGCAGGCGAGTGGGTTTTTGTCTCATATGCTTCAATATATCCTTTCATTTCTTATGAGAAGCTTACTCTCCTTTCATAGAAGAAGATATCTATTATCACTTGTTTAAGTAGATATCTTTTACATTGTTACACATTTATTATTTGCACCTCACAAGTATAGCTCGTTGCAAAACCAACAAGAAACTAATTCTGGAGAATCTTGTCATGATTCACTCTTCATGTAAGTTCATTTCATCAAATTTGTTCACTTGCCCGTTGTGTGTGCAGGCAATTGCTGTGACCACATGCGTTCAAGAATCTTGGCCAGTTCTGATTATTACTCCATCTTCGTTACGTCTACACTGGGCAACGGTAAGCTCATGATCCTTGTATGAATCTTACTTGGACGTTCTGTATGTCGCTTAAGATGATCACTATGGTTCTTTTCTGCAGATGATTCACCAATGGCTGCATGTACCTCCATCAGACATAGTTGTATGTAGTATAGTGCCTGTATCACGTTTAGCAGCTAGATTATATATAGCCATCATTTATATATTGCTCTCTCATTTTAGTCATCTCTAGTAGGTAGTTTTACCTCAACCAGGTGGGTCAAACAAGTGCGGATTTAATATAGTTTCCTCAAATACAAAGGGCACAATCCATCTTGATGGGGTCTTCAACATTATCTCTTATGATGTGGTAACTAAACTGGACAAACTTCTAATGGCGTTGGATTTCAAGGTGATTAACTATATATTGATTTGTAATAATTCTTTTTGGTTGATTGTTCCTGTCTTCCTGACATCTTGATATATAATGATCACGTTACTTACCAATCAAGCACGTTATGTACTTGTCCTTCTTTGCAGGTTGTGATAGCAGACGAATCACATTTTCTTAAAAATGCTCAAGCAAAGAGGACAAGTGCTTCCCTTCCAGTCATAAAGGTAATATTGCTATATCCGTCATTCATCGTTTTGTCTACAAAGCTAGTTTTAGGTTATCTCCTGACGAATAGAATATCAGTTTCCTTTTGGGTGCAACTATAATATTCTCGTGATTATTTTTATCCTATAAAAATCCATACCATTTGTTTCAGAAAGCTCAATATGCAATCCTACTGAGTGGAACACCTGCGTTATCTAGACCAATAGAGCTATTCAAACAGGTAATCCATCCATTTTAGTGGGCTTTTGATTTGACAATCTTATATCTTCATGTAATTTGATTAACTAAAAAAAACATTCGTTCTTTGTTCCTGGCAGCTGGAAGCCTTATACCCAGACGTTTATAGAAATGTTCATGAATACGGTAGCAGATACTGCAAAGGCGTAAGTTCATTACACATTGAGAAACGCCTAGAATATCATGTAAGGTAGTTACTGGGCATCATAACGTTTTCTAGTTTTCATTCAATCTCAGGGATTTTTCGGAACATATCAAGGCGCAAGCAATCATGAAGAGTTGCACAATTTGATGAAGGCTACAGTAATGATTCGAAGACTTAAAAAAGATGTCTTGTCTGAACTTCCGTCAAAGCGAAGGCAGCAGGTTATTTGAAGTAGCACTTACTCTCATGTCCATGCTTCTAATCGCATGTGATCATATACTGTTTGCTATTGATTTCTTGTGACGTTATTATCTTTGTGTAAATAGGTCTTCCTAGATCTAGCGGAGAAGGACATGAAGCAAATCAATGCTTTGTTTCATGAGGTAACTTGGTGTAGTTTTCAATATCCAGCAATTTACCTCCTTGAAGAAACTGTTTTGAGAAAAGGAATGGCCTTTCTCTTCTACTTTACAGTTGAAGGTGGTAAAGGGAAAAATTAAGGATTGCATATCGGAAGATGACATCAAATCTCTTAAATTTACAGAGAAGCAGCTTATCAACAAGGTATGATTTACGTTTTCCAAATTATTTCTTCACAGCCAGTGAATATCATTGTAGCAACGATGGACCTGCTTGATTTAGTTGAGTGTACTTTTAGCTGATAATATATGTTCTTCTTTTGTTTCGTTGGACTTGTTTGTTAATTCCTAGTGTCTTGTAACATCTCCTTGTTTTATTTTAGATCTACACTGAATCCGCGGAAGCCAAAATTCCAGCAGTGCTTGATTATCTTGGAACCGTGCTTGAGGTAACGCGCGTTTTACCAATATAAGCTGTTTCGAAAATTTCTCATACATGTCTGATACCTGTTCTTGTCCTTTCTCTTTGACTATTTTGATGCAGGCTGGCTGCAAATTTCTTGTATTTGCACATCATCAGTCCATGCTAGACGCACTACACCAGTTTCTTAAAGTAAGACATTGAATTCTTAGCAAAAAAACCTTCTAAAAGCCCCCTGTTTCTCATACGAGTTACAAAAAAATTGCAGAAAAAGAAAGTGGGCTGCATCCGGATCGATGGAAACACCCCTGCTTCTTCTAGACAAGCCTTGGTTTCAGACTTTCAGGAAAATGATGAGATAAAAGCAGCAGTGGTAAGTATTTTCACCATCTTTTAAACAGATTTCCTTACCCTTCTCTTACCATGTCACTATAGAAGTCGCTAAAATTCGCTCTGTAAACTATTTGTGGACATACTTTTTATTTATCTTTTTAGCTATACGCTAAACTTTCAAGTTGCACCGAGAAGTAAACATAAGTACAGAATCGATCTTCGTGCTTATTAGAGGAATACTTTCATTGTATGTCTAATTTGTCATTTCAATTACAGAGATTAATAGTCCTTGATATGTTGTTGCTGTTGTTTACATGGATTTGCAGCTGTCAATTCGAGCTGCTGGTGTTGGGATCACTTTGACAGCAGCAAGCACTGTTATCTTTGCAGAGTTGGCATGGACTCCAGGTGACCTGATACAGGCAGAAGATCGTGCACATAGAATTGGTCAAGTGAGTCATGAACCACAGTGTATATCTCACAAATCATTTGCAGTGTAATTTTTTAACCCTCTATTCTGATTCATATCTACAGGTCTCTTCAGTTAACATACACTACCTTCTAGCAAATGACACTGTTGACGACATCATCTGGTTCTTTCTCATTCACATTTACAGTAGAAATTCCAATCATTTATTCAGTTTTGTTTGTCTCATGCCAATTACGCTGAACTTGCGCACCTTCTGTACAGGGATGTTGTTCAGAGCAAGCTGGAGAATCTGGGACAGGTATTCTCTTTTTCAATGTCTAGCCACCAGGAGAGGAATTCCCTTGGTGTCACCATTATTTCGATTATCTGGGGCATTTCTTTGATTATCAATGTCCCAAATACTGCAATATAGTGCGATTTATGAAAACAAGATATGTTTAACTGTCCCAAATATTCGCGTTTAGCCATCTTTTCTAAGTGCTGGAGACTAAACTTGTGAACAATCTGCAACAGATGCTTGATGGGCAAGAGAATGCATTGGAGGTTTCATCGAGTCATGTGATGAACAGTCCAACAAAATCAAGAAACAGCCCCTCGAAGCAACAAACTCTAGAGCCGTTCTTGAAACGCTGCCGCGGATTAGATGGCGACGCCGAAGAACATCATTCCAGGCCCAAAATTCCCAGAAACTGAAACCAAAAACATGCAAGATCCATTTTTGTTTCTTGCAGAAACACATGATCGTGAAGTCAATTGACTAGTTGTATTTTAGTGCAACCAAACGGTCATCGTTAGATTCAATTGACCATTTGTAATAGTGTAGTGCAAACAAATGGTCTTTAGTAGTTGAAAAATTCCATACAAATGGATCGTGATAGTAGTCAGGGCTCGCTCATACCCTGCAAAGGTTTTTCGCTTAAGACCTTGACAGACCTTATCGCAACATATGTTTTTCATCAGGACCAAAAGGACAGAAAAGATGTGTATATTATCAATGTTCCACTCGAAAATGCACACCAGGACCAATATGTACAATGAGAGAAAACACCAGACTACATGACTTTGACCATTTTTAAACACTTTCAATACGAGACATGATCAAGACCTTCTCTGCTACATTCGCCAGCAAAGAAACTTGTGACAATAGTATCAACGTCCTGCAACCCAACTCCTACACAAACGGTCTTGGAAGGTGTCCTAACTGAATCACTCATCACAGCATCAGTCTCGTTCACGACTCTAACGTTTGGACCATCCCGACACTTCCCCATGCATTTGCAAGCCACAGCGGATCCTTCCATACCCGTCATTGCCTTTTGAAACCCATCCAACAACACAGCACCTCCTGATTTCTTGCATTTTCCTCCCATACATACTTCTATTCTCTTCATTGGCAATCCAACAACAGGTACCGCTTCTACCGTCTTCAATGTCTGTCCAGGATTAACAATCGAGGGAAAGGCTGTGGACGCAGCAGCAGATTCCAGCAGAGCAAGTTTCAATGCTTCACCGGTGTTCTTACAAGACTTTGCGTCTTCTTCCAGCTTATTAGGAAGAAGAGTTGCAACGGTAGATTCTGGTTGTAACGGCTCAAGAACGGGATTACCCTTGTTTCTGAAAGTGCTCATGTCAACAACTTTTCCTTTGCCGCAATCACTGTCACTTGATTCAGACGAAGAAGAAGAAGAAGACGACTCAGAGTCCATTTCAGTCATCATCTTCAAGGCTTTAGCTTTTGCCTTCTCTTCTTTCCTTTGTTTCTTCAATAACTTCTCCTCTGCTTTCAACTGCTCTAGCTGCTTCACCAAAATCTCTGTTGCTTCCTGCGTAAATAAATAAATAAAAAAATCAAAACTTTAACATTTCAATTCAATCAATTCCACAAATTGATTGCAAAGTGGAAATAGTTCTTACCGAGATAGTCTTGTTCTGAATCTCAGCGACCAAACCAGCCTCAGGATCAAGACCAAACCCTATGGATGAGAACATGTTTAAGTTCTTAGAAAGAGATTTAAGAGCCTTGGCTCTCTTCTTCATCGCCTTCTTCTCCTTCTCCATAACCTTACCCTTATCCTTTCCCTCACCGCCACATCTCGTCGGCTCCAAATAGTAACTCATGTGCCCTTTATCCGCAAACTCGTTATTGCACATAATCCCGCTAAACTTCCTCGTCCGAAACCTAACCGTCCTTGTATTACCGGAAAAGTCTGACACGGATCGGAGACCAGAGTAACGACCATCGGCAACGGAACCTGAAACACACGGAATTTGTCGGAGAACGACGCCGGAAACTTCCATCTCTCTCTCTTTCTCTCTCTTGTCTGAAAACTTTGATGAATTGTCGGAGAAGGATCAAAGAAGTTAACTTGAGCCTTAAGCGATCGTGTAGGTTTCACGATATCCTTGAGGCTGGTTCCTTGTCGTTGGAGATTTTCAGTTCTTTACAAGAGTGAAAGATAACGTGGCGTGTTTTGATTGGATAAGAGGTGTCGTGAGTTGCACTCAGGTTCCGCACCTGTTGTCGTGAGAGTTCCACACTTTCCCGCGCTCTTGACACGCGCCAGATGATAAATATAGGCCGTCGATTAAAATTTATGTTGTAATCAACGGACAAGATGCAGGACAAGAGTACATGTCAGATTGCCACGTGGAGAATCTAATGCAAAATATTGCCACGTACATAGTAGAATTTTGTGAACAATCAAAACCGAATGTACCACTTAATTAACACAACTAGTATCATATATTTGCTATTTTATTTTGGGCAACTTGATTAGTCGTTATCCGGATTTATAAACTGTTTAATATAGTAGTCATTATCTGGATTTATCTTAATTATAGTAATATTCACGTGTTTAATATTTTAGATATACATAATCAGATATATCAAACTTTTGTGGTAATCAACGGACAAGAAGAATGACAAGAGTACATGTCAGATTGCCACGTGGAGACTCTGCAAAACATTGCCACGTACGTATTTGTAAGAATTGCGAAAGAAAAAAGAATTGTGAACAATCAAAACCGAATATACCCACTTAAGTCTTAACACGAGTATCATTCGGCAACTTGATACGAATTACGAATATAGTAGTCATTATCTGGATTTATAAACTGTTTAAGATTTTAATTCACTTTAATTATAGTAATATTCACGTGTTTAATATTTTAGATATATCAGACCGAAGAATAGGAACAGACTGGATAATAAAATATTAATATTTATTTACCGAACCTAAAATCCTTTAAATAGCTTTACTATTGGGTTCGGTAGGTATTGGGATGGTAACCGATAAAAATTCGATTAATCACGCCACCTCTCACTTTATGCGGTATCTAATCCTCATCAAACGCATTTTCAGCCGTTCGATTTTTAATCTCCTGTCGTCAAAAATCAATATTCCCTCCGTTTGCCGTCGGATTACATACTCTTTTCAAGCCAAGCTCTTTTTAGGCCTCATGAATATGGCGTTGATAAGAAGATAAGATATCCCCAAATTCGGGAAAGTATCGATAGAGTGTGATTGAGAAAGTGAATGATTTTCTGAATAAAAAGTATATAGCTCAAAATTTATTTTGAGTAAATTTCATTAGAGGGACATTTAGATACATTTAACATTATTATTACGTGGCGTGTGGGATACTAACATGTACTCACTCACTCAACAAATACTATTAACGCAAATAACGAATCTTTATAACCAAAAACCAAAGGCCATATATATTCCTCACTTTACTCTGGTTACTTTTCTACGACGGAGCTCCGGCCAAATTCCCTCGTCCCAGCCGGAGATGACCCGGAACACGTTGCTTTATCTCTTCTAATGCACACAATGTCTCTGGATCCAGCCCTCCCGCAAACTGAGAATAAACATTATAAATATCAAAATGATAAAACATCAAATGCACCGAGCAACTGCTTTTATATATGTAAGTCTAGTATTTTTACCTGGTGCGTTCTGTAAGCGAACCGGACTCCTTGGAGAAGCAAAGCTTCTTGAGTAGACTCTCTATCCAAGTTACGTGCTGATTCTAGCTCGTTCGCAACTCTATTCATGTACGTTTTAGCAAGCTTGATCGATGCCCTTTTGATCTATCAACGTGATTAGAACAATGTTAAAAAGAGTACAAAGCCGAGTGTGACTGATGATTTACTTAAGACACAACAAAACAGAGAAAGAGCACAAACATACTTTACTTATCATTCCCGAGTCAAGCATCCACTCGACCGGGATTTTAAAGTCCTGGTAAGAACGCATGGACGAGCCACGTAATCTGACTAGCCTCCTTATCCTCTGCTCCGACCTTAATCATAACCAGAATTTTTATGTTATTCAACATTGAGGAATCTAATAAAAACGTTCTTTTCATTCGAGAGCATCAAAAAGTAGGGAGCTTCTTTTACTTGTCTAGTAAGTTGACCATTTTCTTCAGGGCAACACCGTAGTGAATGCTCGGATCATCTGAGTAGGAAGAAAGTTCTTTCTCCAGTTTCTTTAACTCGCGGTATTCGACTGCAGCCTCTTGTAGGGCATCGGCTTTCCTCTCAGGCCACTTAAAATGCTTAAGCACAGCTCGCTCATCAGCCTATAAGGCATATTAGGCAAAGAGGAATGAACATGTAAGACATGTAACAGCGAAAAACTCGCTAAAATGTATAAAGACTTTTGGATAAAACGAGCACTTATGGTCTCAGTAGACAGTGATGTAAGCCAAGAGGCCCAAGACCATGACTTGGTTTATAATATGAAGAATCAGTCACTTGTGTAAAAAATGTTAAAAGAGGAATCAGACGTTACCAGAGTTGCTAGTTCCTTATCAAGCCAATCGACAAATTTCATGACATCTTCCATATCCGAAAAACAAGTGGTCAGAACTTTCTGGATAAGATCATTGATGAAATCCCCTTTTGTCTCAATGTCGGCTTTTATCTGTGGAACAAAATGAAGCTCGTCATTGTTAGATGAGAATGGCCAAGTCTCAACTCTAAAGCAAACAGAGTCAAGAAAAAGGAAATAAGGTTGCTTACAGCGATGAGATGCGCAGAACGGTTTTGAATTTCTCCAACTATACTATTATGAGCACTGTTAACTTGAGACTTATTTCCACTAACAGAAGGCGAAAGCTCTCTACTGTTATCTTGCTTTTTCAACAACTGAAACAGCTGTGAAACTGGAGGAGACTTCTGAGCACGAGCTGCTGCTTTAGCAAGAGGCCTAGGTGGTGGTGGTGGAGGAGGAGGCGGTGGTGTTGGTGGTGCAATAGGTGATGATGAAGCTTCATCTCTTTTACCTGTAGCTGGAGATACCAGAAACTTTGGAAACGGAGGCGATGAAGGTAATCTCGAAGGTGGAGATGATCTTGTTTTAACGGAGCTTGATGATGATGATGACTCTACAGCTACCTCCTTTTTAACCTTGGACTGCTCCAATTTACTAGCGATCAACCTCTGTATATCTTTGAATCTAGTGTTCTGATGTTCTTTAGCTGGCTATATCAAACAAAAGACACTTATAACTGTTCACCAAACTCATAGAGTCTCACTAAGTTTAAATGCAAAGGTGAGATTTTTATTACCTTGTCGTTAGAGGAAAGAGAAGAGACTTTAGCTTCAGCTGAAACAAGATCCTGAGAAAGCTTCTTGTTCTTCAACTCAAGCTCTGCATTAGAGTTACGAGCTTCCTCTAGCTCAGTTCTCAAACTCAAAACCTGAGCCTTTAAATCCTTAATCAGTGACTCGTTCACTACAAGCTTCTCCTCCAACTCCTCCATTTTCTTCCTCTTCTCATCCTCCACCTCCGCCGCAGCAGCAGCCGCAGCCGCAGCCATTGCCGTCTCTTCGCTCTTCCTAATAATTTGCCGTCTTGGACAACCGAACTGCTCAACCACCGCAGGACGATTCACAGACCGAGCTCTCTGAGGAGCCATCATAACCGTCGTCTCTTCCTCTCCAGCCTTCGCTCTCTTTAGAAGAACTGATCGCCGGTTTTTAGCCGGATCGTGACCGGAGGGTTTCGGTTTACCGTTGTCGTCTTGCTGTCTGGTGGGTCTGGAAATCACTGAGTAGTGAGAATTCGCGGCTCTCACGCGAGAAGGAGTCACGGAGGCGGCGGAAGTGCGTGACATGTGCTTATTATTTTCCGCCGTAGACGACGGCGACAAGAACGTCTTACTCAGCTTTGACTTGTGAGAAACCAAAGAGACGACTTGAGAAAAGCTGCTGTCTCGCAAGAATACAACAACTGTTGTAATAATGTTATTAAACACCAATCATTAATTTAATGTCTTTATGCGCTTTTAATTAATTACATGTATTTAAACTAATTAGCGTTTATAACTAGTGGTATTAACCAAAGAAACAGTGGGCTTTGAGGCCCACCAATTTTTTATAAGGACTTTTAAAATAAGACAAAAGAATATTGTGGTGGGCCCACTCTATTTTTTGTCTTCATTTTCTTCAAATAACGTGTCATCAAAAACCTAACACACACAAAAAGTAGACAAGGTCCGTGTGTCGATTCATCGTTATATGTAGTCGCGTATAGCAATACATAGGTGTATGCGTGTAACTGCAAGCAATAATTTGTCTCGTGAAGATTATAGCATTTCAAATCCTTAAGGAAGGTATCAGTCTATAAGAAGAAAAAGACACAAGGTAAAGCCCAAACATCTCACCTAGCATGAAGCAAAACTGTGTGAAAAAGATAATTGTAACAGTAAAAACAGATTAAAGATTAGAACATATATTAAAAAATTAATCAAGCGAAGGGACCCACCAATAATTTTGTCTCATGTAGTTGCAAATGGAACAAAGAGCATTTGACATTTATGATGGGACCATTATGTTTGGAATTAAAGTTGTCTGATTATTAGCAATATATAACTACATACAAAAGAGAATAGAGTGAAAAATATTTAAAACATGTTTAAACGAAAAGGGAAGAGTATGTCCTAATCATACTCAAACTCAAAGCTGTTAGTGACCATTGGTTACAAGTTAAGTTATTGACTTATGTTGTGGATTTAGGAGATTTTGATCATAGTTTGATATAATGATATTAGAAATTATTTTGTCCCTAAGGCAATTATTAGGCTATATATGTAGTTGCCTTGCTAGGTAAATCTACTTGCAACTATCTACGCTTTTATTGGACTCTCACAGGAAAAAGAAAAACAAAGCACGGATAAGACTTAGTTTGATAGGAAAATCATAACTTTGTATATATGTATGATGAAAATTATATATCATCGAATAAAGTACGGGGTTACCATTTTTCCAATCAATTGTTTTTCAAAAGTTGCGTTTGTAAAATAAATAATACAGTATGTTTTATTTTTCTTAAAATATAGCAGTTCTATTACTAACTAAATATCTTTAACAAGAACCTAAAACACAGACAAACAAATAGTTATTTGATTAAAAATAAAACATTGTGTTTTCTGAAGACATGCATAAGAATTTGGCATCTAAAAATATATACAAAAAAAGAAACTAAAGAAACGTCAATCCCTAAATCTAACTGTGGCCATGTAGAAAACTTATTAACAAATTACAGCATCGAATGTACCGTCGACCATGGTTATAGCAATATGGATAGGTTAATAAGTAAATCATATGTACCAATTTACCATGCAAAGTTCTCACGATAGCAAGGAAAATTTGGATGTAACAAAAAAAAAAATCTGCAGTGCTTTTGTGGATTCAGGTTCAAGAAAAGATACACAATTTGATAATAAAAATAATACATTAAAAAAACCAGCACAAATCTCTCTTTGAGCTTGGCAGATAATATTTGAAGAAGAGTGAAACAAAATGAAGAGGTAAAAGTTTGTATCTAAAAGTTAAAACCCATATATCTAAACGAACATCAGTCAATCGATGTGTCTGTGAGACATCGATCAAAGTTTGTTCTCGAATTTTCAGAAAGCGAGAGAGATGATATATAGAGAAATCAAGAATCAAAGATATATATTACCTCGGAAATATAATTCTTGAAGAAGGAAGAGCGATATCGTCTTCAGAAAAAAAAACCCTGTTTACATTCTCATTAGTGGTGATGATGAGCAATGATACTGCACATATGCAGCTGTTTTATTTATACATGCTTACGATGACATCATATCCATGAATCATGTGTATATATATAAGTGTTTGCTTTATAATATGCCTGCGGGAGGATGAATATGAAAATGTTTCCTACATATATGAATTATATATGGTCGCAGGTATGTAGAATGTCTTGCAGTTTTGGAAAGGTCAAAATTTGGAGGAACCGGAAGAAATTAAATAAAATTGAATATAATTAAATAAACATAAAAAGAAAGAAAAAGAAAGAAAAAGAAATATATACACAGATCTGTTAGTACCTCGCAGTCGTATTGATCAACCTTTAATTTTAGTTGACCGGCAGGTTGTAAACTGATTTCTAAATCTTTACCCATCCATGTACACTACAGTACGGGACTCATTACTGTAGTTAGTTTTTCTTTTTCCCGTCAATTACATTCTGATGTTGTTATATTATAGTCGACCAAAATTTAACTACAGCAATTATAATAAATTCAAATAACAAATAAATAACTTAGTTTTCTCCGTAATACAAATTTATGACGAACATTTTTATATGTACACTTCTATGGTAGAAATAATTCTCCGTATCATTGGAGACTATGATAGCAGATTATTCAGTAATGTTTTATAATTTTTGAAAAATTTAAAACAATAAATCTGTAATTTTTTATAAACTATAAAGTTACTAATTACTATCTAAAAACATCAAAAGCATCAAAATATTTACAAATGAGTTATTTATATTATTTTTTATCAGAATTTAAATATATATATATATAGTATTATTTATACTTTACTCAATCCATATAAAAAAGGAATCCACAGCTCGATTTTTATAGGTGATATATAGTTTATATTCACTTCAAATATCGTAAAAATTATCATATTTACAATTACTAATGTATAAACAGATTAGTGGTAGTAATTGTTTCTCTATAGTTGTTTAATTTGGATGATATGTATCTATATTCAAGACAAGATAAACTATCTTTAGGGATGTTATATATAATTTATATGTACTTAGATATTATAGATATATAGTCTTTACCGAATATATATTCATCATGAACCTTAAAACACTAAACAGAGAGAAGAAAAAGAACCTTAAACGCTTAACATTGGAACATACATCATGTAGATATAACAATTGTATATGTAGCCGTCTTTTTCATGATTGGAGTAAGAATCAAACAATAGTTTAATACGGACAAAAGCAGGTGTACCCTTTCTGTATGCAAACTAGAATGATAATTAAAAAATCGTGAAGATAATGAGATGAGATACATAATACATTTTTCAAATGAGAAATCTTGATTAGATGATGGGTCATGTTCGAAAAAGGAAGAGTGTTTTTTTCGTATGCCTCTCAATTGAAGAAAACAATTCCTAAGTAATTTATTTCAATATTTTAGACCGATATTTAAAATCCACGATTCGGTGTGCATAAGATGCTTATATAAATTTTAGAATACATGTTTTTTTTTTCTATCTTTACGGTTGAACAAAGATAGATGTCAATCCATTGTCATACAGCCGTCGACATGATAAAGAATTCATTAATTTTAGATTTTGCATAACTATGGTTGATTAATTTTCTTCGGTAATTACAACTAATTAATGTCACTTTAAGTATGAAATGTGTCTATATAAAGCCTACATGCATATTTCTAGAAGAGTCATCATAAGATTGTAATTTATCATAATAATTTGTAACTGTGGTTTGGTTAA